>JASVER010000116.1:2060233-2089875 GCA_030449065.1 Oceanodroma leucorhoa
ATGCACACACATGCACGTGTGCACGCGCGCCCACGCTGCATGCAAATGCTCCACACACACACGTGCACATGCAAATGCACACACATGCACGCACACATATGCACCCTCATGCATATATGTACCATGCACACTCACACCAACACGCCATGTTGCRTGTGTGCACACACACACTGCATATGTGCACGTTCCCCAGACACACATGCAAACCCCACACATGTGCATGCACGCCCCCATGTATGCATACCTCCATGCATTTGCACACTCCCCCCATGTTGCATGCACCCCCCTTACACGCACTCACACCCCAGGCCCACATGCAACCCTCCTGTGTGCATGCACAYGCCRTGCACACGCCATGCACATGCTATGCACATGCCATGCACAGACCACGAACACACCATGCACATGCCATGCACTGTGCACACGCCATGCACACGCCATGCACATGCCATGCGCCATGCACACGCCACGCACAAGCCATGTGCACGCCATGGACATGCCGTGCACGCAACATGCACAGACCGTGCACAGACCATGCAAATGCCATGCACACGCCATGCACACGCCTGCACCCACACCAGCACCCCTGGGCACACCCCACCTCCCTGCGGACACGCTCACCCCGGGCCTGCACCCRCGGGGTGCCAGGGTGGGACCCCCCTCCCTGTGCTGTGGTGGGTGCTGGGGGCTCCCGCTCCACCCCAGCAGCTTTTCGGGTGCTCTCTGGATGCGTGTGAGGCCGCTGGGTGCTGCGCGACCTCCAGCACTGGTGGGTGGCTCTGCACCCCCACGGGCACCCACTGTCCCGCYCAGCACCCCTGCACGGTGCAGCTGTAGTGTGTGACTGTGCTGCACGAGGGTGCTGCACAGCCACGCCGCACCCCTGCACTGTACCCCTGCACAGCACCCTGCACCCTCACACTGCACAGCTACGCTGCACCCCCGCACTGCACCCCTGCACTGCACACTGCACCCTGCACCCCCGCACTGCACCCCTGCACAGCACCCTGCACCCTCACACTGCACCCCTGCACTGCACCCTGCACCCCCGCACTGCACCCCTGCACAGCACCCTCACACTGCACAGCCGCGCTGCACCCCTGTAACGTGCACCCCCACTGCGCAGCGACCTTGCAGCCCTGCACTGTGCACACGTGCTCTGCACCCCCCCCGTGCATGCACACCCACACTGCATTCAAAGGCTGCACACACACGCACATGCRCATGCACACACATGCACGTGTGCACGCGCGCCCACRCTRCATGCAAATGCTSCACACACACACGTGCACATGCAAATGCACACACATGCACACGCACATGCACACGCACACAGACATGCACATGCACACCCACATGCACGCCCACTCACACTCAGGCTGTGGGTGCCCCAGGCGCCGTGGGGTGCCCTCCCTCCACGCTGGGGTGAGGCCCTGGGGCCCCTCCTGAGAAAGGGGCGGGGGGGGAGAGATGGAGGGATGGAGGAAGGAGGGATGGAGAGATGGAGGGAGAGGAGGAAGGGGGATGGAGAAGGGAGGGAGGAGAGAAGGAGGAGGGATGGAGGAGGTAGGGATGGAGGGATGGAAGAGGAAAGAGGGATGGAGGAGGGAGGCATGGAAGGATGGAGGAAGGAGGGAGGAGAGAAGGAGGAGGGATGGAGGTATGGAGGAGGAAGAAGGGATGGAGAAGGGAGAGAGGAGAGAAGGAGGAAGGATGGAGGAGGTAGGGATGGAGGGATGGAAGAGGAAAGAGAAATGGAGGAGGGAGGCATGGAAGGATGGAGGAGGGAGGGAGGAGAGAAGGAGGAGGGAKGGAGGAAGTAGGGATGGAGGTATGGAGGAGGAAGAAGGGATGGAGAAGGGAGGGAGGMGAGAAGGAGGAAGGATGGAGGAGGTAGGGATGGAGGGATGGAAGAGGAAAGAGGGATGGAGGATGGAGGGATGGAGGGATGGAGGAGGAGGGAGGGATGGAGCRATGGAGGAAGGAGGGAGKGATGGAGCGATGRAGGAAGGAGGGAGKGATGGAGGGATGGAGAAGGGAGGGGTGGAGGAGGAAGGAGGGAGGGATGAAAGGAGGGAGGGATGGAGGAGGGATGGAAGGAGGGAGGGAGGGATGGAAGGAGGGAGAAGGGAGGGATGGAGGAGAGGGAGGGAAGGAGGGAGGCAGGAGGGGTGGCGGATGGATGGCAGCCAGGCTGCCCAGAGGAAGGATGGACATCGGTAGCCGAGACCCAGCGCTGTCTCTGGGGCACTCTTCCCTGCTCCCCGCTGGGCAGCCRCCATGCCGGGGTGGGGACATGTGCCATCCCTGCTGGCGGGTCCCCAGGCCAGCCCCAGGGTCATCCCCACCCGGGGAGCACCGGCCCTTATGTTCACTCTGGTCCCTACTGATGTGCAGGCAGAATGCTCTCAGTAAGCAAAGCCACACTTGGGGCGACGGGGGGTTAAAGGCCAGCAGGGCTGTCCCTGCCCTGTCCGGGGACCAGAGGAGCCGCCACCGAGGGGACCTCCGGGGTCACCCCTCCTCGTTGCCCAGCCCAGCCCCCCAAATCTGGCTCCAATTAGCCAGCCCGAGCAAGAGGAAACCCGGGGCTGGGGCAGCAGGGGGGACAGCACCCTCGGAAAGGAGAATTGGGGGTGACTCCCCCTCTCGTGGCATCCTGTGCCCCCATCCCCGGGGCCACCCATCCCCAAACCCAGCGTCACCCTGAGCGGGGTTTAACCCCTGCTCTGCCAGGGCTGCCAGCTCACCGCCACTACCTGGATTTCCCTCTATTTCCACTGCTTTTACCCCACAAATAGCTGATTCAGGTTGAACAAAATACTCCCTTGGCCCGAACCACCACATTATTATTATTATTATTATTATTATTATTATTATTAATCATTGAGGTAGGGAAAGAAATCACTCTCCAGCCCAGCAAAGGGCCCCATTTGCCTTAGCCTGCCTCTTCCAGGGGTGCAGGCAGATGCCCCCGTCCCTGTCCCATGGGAGCCGGGGCAAGGGAAGGGATGGATGGACGGACGGACGGAYGGAYGGATGGATGGATGGACGGATGGACGGATCGCAGGCAGCGCGGCGGCACCGTGCCTTTGCCTGCACCACCCTCTGCTGCCTGCCGCCATGCACGCCTGCGCCCGCCGGGGCTCGGGGGCGAGCGTGGCGGGTTTTTTTTTGCAAACCGTGGTTCAAAACCCATTTAATGCTGTTTTTTTTCAGGTGGATTAATTAAATCTGGTATCAGGTTTAAGAGCCGGGGCGGGTGGGCTCGCCGGCTGGCTGGGATGCTGCCTGGCACACGCGGGGCTCCCCRGCCACGCACCCCGATGCTTCGCCCACGGCACCCCGAGCTGGCGGCTCCACCGCAGCCCCTGGCCTTTCATCCAGCTCCATTCCCCCTTCGAAGCTACTGGGGTTTTTATCCCCGACGCGTCATCCCTCCATTTTTGAGTTTTTTTTTAAGCGGCGGTTGTGAGGACCCAGGGCTGGACCTGTCCCAGTGCTGTGGGATGGCCGCCATCAGTGTGATGAGCTGTGCGGTGGGTCAGGTCTCAGCACCAGCCTCACGGTTGCGGTCCCCGCCGTCTGCTCGCCGGGCTTTCCCCGCCGCCGGGAGATGAAGCCGACGGTTGCACGGCCGCACAGACACCCACCGATCGCCCGAGGGGGGAACGCGGGGCCGGGTGACCCCCCCACGCCGCCCCCTGGCACAGCCTGGAACTGAGGTTGACTCCGGCCATATCCCCTACCAAAAACCCAGACCCGTTTCCACCGATTTCATCCCTCCCCCGGCCTTTCCCAGCTCATACTTTAATGGAAAACAAAATAATCCCCATCTCTGCTCACTGCCCACCGGCCTCGGGCAGGGTTTATTCTTTTCAACCCATCGAGGTGTCTTGGCCTCCTCCTAATGTCCCCGTCCCCGCCGACTGCCATCCGGCAGGCGTGAAGCGGGTACAAAGCTCGGCTCACAAGGCGCGGGGATAAGTCACCGCTTTGGGTGCCACCTCCCCATGCCAAAGCACAGCCTGTCCCCAGGGCTGTCACCTCCCGGGTGGCTCCGCCACGCTGGGATATCCCGGGAGCGATGGCACGCCGGGGGCCGGAGCCTCCCCGCCAGCCTGGGGGCTGGTTTTATTCCCTGTTTGATATAAAATTGAACTTTCAAGGCATTAAATTTGCTTTTCCAGTGGCGGAAAGGCGGCTGGTCTGCGGGGACGCTCGTCCCAGCTCGTTTGGGACCAAGGTGGGGACAGAAGCAGGGGTGGGGTTGCCCATGGGTGGGTTGTGGGGAGCTCCGCAGTGATTTTGGGGGGCTGCTTTCTGCCGAATCGAGGGTGTGAGCCTGGACGTCCCCGCAGCCCAGCCCGGCTGCACCCCGGCTGCCGGCAGCACTCCGGGGAAGGGGTGGGAAGGGAAGGTGTGACCAGGCAGAGAACATGCCGCCCAGGGCCTCTCCCGCCGTGTGCTACCCACCAGGGCCGGATCCGGTGGCGGGATGGGGACGGGACAGCGTCCGCCTCGGCCGTGCCCGTCAGCGGTGACGTGGCCCTGCCGAGGTCTCCCTCTGTTCCCGAGGCTGGCTGGGGTGAGGGGGGCCGTGTGTGGGGGGGATCCCCTCAGACATGCCGGGAGGACGTGGCCGTCGATGGGGTCACGYCGTGGGGACACGCTCCAGCCCCCTCCAGCGCTGGCCAGGTGGGTTGGATCTACAGGTGTGGGGGGTGCCTCGGGTGGGACGACACCCCCCGCCAGCCCCCCACACCCACAGCGGGACCCCCGGGTGCCCCACGCCGGCCCCCGGTGCCCAGGACCCCGCACAAGGGCCGCACGGGACCCTCCGCCCCCCGCGACGGGACCCCCCCCCGTGTGCCCCACGCTCGCCATGCGCTTCCCCGCTGCCCCCTCCCCAAACCACGCCCCCTCCCCCAGGCAACCGCCCCCTCCGGCAGACCACGCCCTCCTCCCCCAGCCCCCGCCCTCTTCACCAGCCTCCGCCCTCTCCCCAGCCCCGCCCCTTTCCCCAGCCCCGCCCCGCGCCCTCCGCGCCGGGACTACGACTCTCATCATGCCGCGGGGCCGGAAGGGGCGTGGCCTCCGCCGGCCGCTTCCGGGCTGGCGGTGAGGAGGGAGTGAGGGAGCGGTAAGATGGCGGCGGCGGCGGTGCTGGAGTTCCAGCGCGCGCAGTCCCTGCTCTCCACCGACCGCGAGGCCTCCATCGGCATCCTCCACTCCATAGGTGAGGCGCCGCCGACCGCCCCCGCCCCGCCGACCGCCCCCGGCCGCCCGCCGCCGCCTCCCGCTCGCCACCGCCGCCGGCTGCTGACTCACCGTGCGAGCCGGACGGGAGCGAGGCCTGGGCCCGCTCCACCGGCCCCGGCCCGGCCGCTCCACCGACGCGGGTCCTCCACCCGCACCGCGGGCCGGGGCCGTGCCGCTGCCCGCCGCCGGTGAGGGCCCGAGCGGCAGGGGGCTGCCGGGGTGAAGCGGGCGGCCGCGGCGGAGCCCCGCTCGGGCAGCCTGTCAGCGGAGCCCCGCGGCTCGGGCCGGCTTCTCCTCCCCGTTCCAGGCGGCGTTCCCCCGGGTGCAGGCAGAGGCAGCGCCGGGTGGACTTAAAGCCCGTGGAGCGGCGTGCGGAGGGGCTGGGGCGGGCAGCGGGGCGGGCAGCAGCCTGCCCGTCCCGGCTCTCTGCTTCGGGGGTTTTTGGGTTGTGGGGTTACAGCGTCCGGGTGTTGCGCTGGTAGCGGCGGCCTGCAGCGGGTCCTCGGCGTGCGGAAGGACGAGAAAACTCCGCTGGAAGCGGTGTGTCCTCTTATAACACTAAAATACACTCGCTGTTTTAAACTATCTTCTCAGAGCTCCGCGGAAAGTTTTGAGGAGTTTTGGTGTGTGCTGTGTCTGGAGTTTTAACTTCTGCTTGTTTCAAGACAGATGCTGTTTGCAGCAGTTACCGTGTCGGGTCGTCCCAGTCATTTAGCAGTGCCAAGGAGATGTTGGTGCTGTACAGGGGTTCATAGGCATAATGTGGGTATCCCTCTTTATTTGGCGGTCGGGGTGTACAGGGTAGGGAGAGGAGGTGCCTTCAAAACAGGTGTATACAGGAGTAATTCTCGATTCTTGTACCGTATGGTGATTTCTGAAAAGATGCTGTGACCTGCTGTCACCCCGCTGTGTCGGGCAAGTAAATGTTTCCTGGTGTCCATATTAGACCTTGAAATTGGAACTGCTGTGTGGTCTTTAAAAGTTGCACGCCCCTCTCGGTGTTTCTCTGGTTAATTAGTAGTTGGTGTTCTCAAGCCTGTCAGCACACCTACAACTYTCAGTCCAGTCGGGCTCAGTCAGGAGTAGCAGCTCGTGTGTAAACTGGAGCAGTCCAGAGAGCGTTGCCGGGATACTTTTCTGCTTGAGAGCAAAGTTACTTTGCTTTTAACGCTGCACGTAGTAAATTATGGGGACTGAAAGCCGCAGTCTGCGTGCAGGGGCAGCGTGGAGGATTTCAGTTCCCTCTGTAGAGCTGGACAGCGGATTTTGGCTTTGTTTGTGTAGAAGTTGGATGAACTCACCCGTGCAGGGGATGGTGGAGATGAATATTTACACGGTAGCAGGTGGCAGGGAAGAAAGTGTATTGTTTTGTGGGTAACTTATATGCAATTGATGTTGTGTAAACAGAGGTTTGGTGCTGCTGTATGTCATTTGGCCCTTCTACATACTTCAGAGCCAGAGTTACTCACGTTGGTACACAGACGATTAGATTGTCAGAGTTTGTTGTGGGAAGGAGCACTGACTCCTGCAGCAGTTGTGACTCCTGAGCGGAGAGGGCAGACGTACCCAGCCCGCCGAGCCGATGGTCGTCTTGTGCTACGTTTTGACCACAGGATCACAACTTAAAACACAAAGCAGCAACATCAGAAATCCCAATGCCAGAATACCCAACCCCGGAAACCCCATTAAATTTCTTTTATTTGGTTTTGTGGCTTCAGTGGGAGAAGGTCTGTTGGGTGRTGGTGTTTTTTAAAGAAAACTTGAACAGCTGGACAAGCTTAATGAGACTGCTTCAAAACTTAAATTACAGTCAAGGTGCAGTTGTATCTATCAGCTGGATTAAAGCCTTCGTTGAAGTATAGACGAAGTGCTCTTTATAAACTATGCATTTAAACTTTCCACATAATCTGCTTTCCAGATCTTGYAGGCCAGGCTGAATTTACTCCTGCCTGTTATAACAGTTACTTTTTTTGGTGCCTTTGCAGGARCTGACTGGTAATGATTATCTTCTAGCTGAAATACCATTAAAGGTAACTTTTCCACTCTTTTCTAGTGAAACGCGATGTCCAGGAAAAYGATGAAGAAGCGGTGCAAGTCAAAGAGCAGAGCATCCTGGAACTGGGGTCGCTTCTGGCCAAGACTGGGCAGGCGGAAGGTGAGCTTGAAATAAATAACTGAGGTATCGGGTAAGGTACACTCAAATGAATCTAGCCTCCTTATTTAATGGAATAGGAGTAAAAGCAGGAAATGTTCTCTGAGACAGGACAGAAACTAAAAAACTAGATAAACAACATAAAATATTAATCTCGTGTTACTTGGCCCAGTATTTCAAGAGACTGCTGATGCATTGGACAGTTTAGTTTATGACCCTTTGACATGCGGCCATTTTAGTGCAAATGACTAAAGTTTTGTTGAGTTGTYATGTCTGAGATGAGAAGTTTCTCTTGTTTTGTTTTTAATAATCTCAGAGCCTTGTTTGAAATTGGACAGTTTGTCCCAAAAAGTCTTTTCTCACCAGCAGCTTCTTTCTCAATTACTTATCTGCTGAAACGTTACATCAGAAAATCCTTGCCCAGCTCCTCACAAGAGCAAGACTTGACAGTCCTTCTATTGTGAATGTGTGAGAGGACAGAAATGGAGTAAAGTTCTCTATTCAACGATTTTTGAGTTGAATCTGTTCACGTCTTCTATTTCCTGGAAAGCTCAAGCCAGTGTGTTTGTTATTTTGTACTCAGCAGTTCAGTTTTGTTTCTTTTGCTGAAGAATGCTTTCAMCTTTTCTGGAGCACCTTTCACCTCAAGCATTTTAGGAGCCGATATGCCATGTCCGTACAAAGAGCATTCCGTCTGTGGCAGAGAGTTGGCCATGGTATAGCCCTGATGTTTTCTAACTGTGCACAACAATAATTCAGAATGTGAAGTGAAGCATGTGTGCTTTTAACAGTCTGAAACTGGTTGCAGAAAACAGGCCAGCAGAAGGTTTAATCAAACTGAAATTCGACTGGGATGCCAGACCTAATGTTAGAGTAGTTCATGGAAAGCAGTATGAGGTCTCAGCAGCTGATCAAGATCACAGTTTTATATTTATTCTGAAACGCGCACTTGGTGTTCTACTGTCCAGTCTTTGTAAACATCTATTTTGACTTGGCCATTTAAGTGATCTACCCTCCTCTACATGTGTTTGAGCATTCTGGATGCTGATCCCACTGCGATTTGCAATTGAACAGAGTTTGTGACAAGGTAGATTACTTGCACTCAGAGCAGTGCTGGAAACAAAGGTGCTATTCATCTCACCTAACTATAGATGTCCRTGTCTGATTTCCTAGTGTGGACTGCTTTTATAGTTAGTGGAGAAAAATAAGCCCTTCCAGCACATGATTCATCTCTTCCTACAGTAAGAATTTGGAGCAGGACGAATGAAGCCTGCTGTACAACTGCCCGTTTCTCTAATTGAATATTGAAGGACCTCGAGTCAATTAACTCGGGTATAGGTGTCTGTGCTGTACGGGTGCCCTTTGTGCTCTGATGTTTGCTTCTGTAAYGATAACTAAACATGGCGTTGCTCCTGCACCAAGGACGATGTGTGTGTTTGGGCTAAAAAGGGGGAAATCATCAGAAGAGTCTCTTCAGGTAAATGTGTGGATGTGCAGCTGGTGTGCATAAGCCCGAGAGAAGRGTTGTTAGGTGCATAATGGCCTCCTTACCGCTGCAGAACCTGGAGTAGTTTTGAGTTTAAGCTGAAGTCTTAGACGAGTATAAAGAACTTCAGTGTATTCTCAGAGGGTGGCTAGCTAATAGATTTTTTTAAGGGGAAGGCTAAGTAGTTGAAAATGACAATGTTAACTCATCAAAACCAGGTTTRTGAAGGAGCAAATGTGAAATGTATTTGAAATGTGTTAAAGAGAACACGRAACTGCAGAGCAACTATATTCTGAATAGAAGAAAATGAATTTGGCAGCATTAAGAAGCCAGTTGTGTACGTGTAGATCGGAGTGAGATCACCAGGTTGTGCTTTCTGGAGATGTGTGGTGAAGCTGGGGGACGAGGAAAGGGGATACCACAGCTTAGAGATGTGCTAGTCCTGTGGCAAAGACACTGTCACCTTCCCTTTCTGTCTGCTTTCTAGGGTGAAGTAGACTAGTAGGAGTGACAAGCAGTCAGGGTCAGCAGCGTCTTCACCAGGTACGACTGTTCCCAGAGGTGCTAGCACCAGGCAGACACACAGATCTTCATGTCCAAGGGGAGTGAATCCAGCGCTGCTTAACCTAACGAGGAAGTTACTGAGACAYTGCAGTTTCTGGCCCGAATGAAATGGATCTCATCATTATAACTTTTGCTGCACACGTTTTAGTTTTAGCTAGTGGAATTTCTTTGACAGGTTCTAGGTGTTGCAGTGGCTGGTTGGCTACTTTCAAGCGATACCKTCCCAAAGATGAAAGGGTCTGTGGGCTGCAGCCTAGGGAAGAAATCAGCTGCAGTTTGGTGGGATTTGAAAGTTACAGCTGCTGTGCTGCTGACTGGTTGARACTGAAAAATGAATCTGTAGTTTTTAGAAGGCTAACCTCTAGTGAACTACGGTCTTTGTTTAAAAAAATAACAATAATACAAATGACCCTCTTTATCTGCTTGATGGAGATTAAGGATTGAACTGGTAGATTAATTACTTTTTTTTTTTTTAGGACAGTTCTAGATTTTTTTTATAGCATTGCTTAAAACTGTAGGATTGGAATAACTCGGATCAGGTATTCAGATACATGGCATGTTAGCTTGTGGAAGCACTTTCTCTGATGAGCAGCAGACTTCATTTTCCAGAGCTGCTGCTCATCACTTCTCTAGAGCTGTCAATCACACCATTACCAAGCATTGCATTTACTTAAAAAAAAAAGTCCTAAAAATAGTTGACAGTTACATTGGTAGAAAAGAGAAATTTCTGTGGGAACTTTGAGCTTGCCTGTCTAAATGTGTAGTTTGCAGAATGTACAGATATTCTAGCTGTTAACTTTGAATCTGCTTTCTAATGAATTCTCAGGCAGCTGTTGAGCAAGTCAATGGAAAGTTAAGTACTGCAGTACATTTCATGTGATTTTTCCTTTCTTTTCTTCTAAAGCTCCTTTCCCATGTGGAAGAGTGTGTTGAGCACTGAAAACATGATTCAGCTGGTCCTGAGAAGCAGCGATGCACAGTATGAAGTACCTTAGGTACTTAAGAGTTGATGGATCTCAGAGAGAGTCTCGCTGCCTTGATAAGACAGACTGAAAGACTGGCAAATTCTTGGTTACAGAGCTCAAAGCTGAGGCTACAGTGCTGTGACCCGATGAGAAGCAGGCTCGTTCCCTGTGTTACGTGCAGTGTTTTCAAGTGCTTSTGTTAGTTGCATCAGGGAGGAGCACAAGAACCAGCTTCTGGGCAACCTCAGCTTTAGTCCTGCTTCTCTTCCGAGCCCAACAAGGGGATCTGGAGCCCACCTTTCTCACCTCGCATCAAGAGGAGGGGTGCTTGAGAGTAGCTCTGCGTAAAACTGGTGTGTTGGAGGCAACTGTCTGCTGCTGTCATGGTAGTTTGTTTACCGTATGTGAAACCGAAGTGTTTGATTTTGATTAAAATGATTGGGATTTGCATCTGTGAGTGGCATTGCAGACTGAGTGGTCCTCAGAAGTTGGTGTGGGTAAAGTCATCGTCTGCCACGGGGCAGTAAGTAACAGTTCCTTGWTGAGGAAAAGCTCAGCGCTGATTGAAACTGTCAGTCAGCGGGGCTTAATCTTGGATATTAAAGCAGCTGTACCTCAGTTCTAGAAAAACCTGCCCRTTTATTCTTAGAAAGTAAAACTTTTATGAAATCTTAGGCATGGCAGTCATAGCGTGTTGTTTTGTTCCCTGTCCAAAGTCCGAGTGGTTCATTGTAGAAGAAGTCACGATTTGTTGCACTGCTGCTTGAAAAATAAGGCTTCTCTAAGGATTCAGGGCGAACTCAAGTTTCATTTGTTGTAAAACTGGGCTTTCAGATGTAYAAAAATGTCGGTACATCACCATGAGCAATTGAATTGGAACACACTGAGAGTTCTGCTTCTTAACAGTGTAAGAAATTAATTGTATCTGGCTTGATTAAACTTTTACAATAAATAGGCTGAAAAAGTAAAAAAAAAAGAAGGAATAATTTTTAGATATTACAAAGTTGTTCTTACAACAGTTYTTTTGCATTACTGCTAAATGAAATATGAAGGAAACCTTGTTTTCAACTGTTTTTATTGGAATCCTCCCAAACTGAAATTCTGCTGATGCTCCTCCATATACTAATTGAAACAAAATTAGGTTAGTCTCTTATTTTAGCTTTGATTTCAATACCAGTTTGGTATAGAGTATATTGAAGATTGCTGAAATACTCATTACAGGTTTTGGTTTGGTGGTTTTTTTTTTTTTACTATCAAATCTTGTAAACGCTCTAGCTCTAGCGCGTAGTGCACGATCTAGCTGATGCTTGGGTGAGACTTAAAATTCTGGGGCAAATAAGCTGYGATTTCAGTGTACGACCCCACTACCTTATGAGTCAGCGCTGAACCCTGCGCTGGCGCGGTGCTAGTCTGCTGGAAGTGTCATCTTCCCCCGACTGCAAACAGACATCGCTGCAACCTGGCCCGACGGCCGCGTGTTGTTTATCGCAGGAGACTCTTAACTTGTGCTGTGCAATCCCAACGCGTAACTCCCCTCTGCTTCCGCGAACGCCGGGTCCTGAAACTGCTGTGACATTGAGTGCCGCATTCCTGCGCTCTGTAGGAATGACGTTTTTAGTGTACCTCTTCATAAAGAAAGACTTTTCCTTTGTGAGCTTGAGACTAGCTTTATAACTGTAAACTAGTAAGGAGACTAGCAGAAACAGAAATCCAGTTAAATAGTGTAAGATCTAATTAGGTAATGTGGCTAGTTGAAGTGTTAAGAAATGTCATTTTTTCAGCAGTGGAGCGCGGGGTGTATCTGACTTTCTAGGGCTGGCTGGGTATGGCACGTTAAAACGTCAAACTGTGAGTTAAKAAAAACATACTTAAACTATAAACTCCATTGCCTGTTTTATAGAAAAATCTCAAAGCATTTAGCAGATGCTTACGTTTTTAAAATGTGCCTGAGGCAAGTGTAGTTACAAATGGTGTTATAATTGGGCAAACTGAAGTAACGGGAAATGTAAGCTSTGTGGGTGAGACTGGAGCCCAACAGTCACCTTTGCCAGTCCCCGTGTTTACTGCAAGGCATTCCTTCAGGTGATGTTTATCGCTCTCTTCCTGTGAATGATGTTGAGAGACTGCTTATAAAATGTTTGGTGTAATAAATACCGCTGTGTATAGATGCGTCAGGTACTCCAACTGCCGTGTAACTTTTGGCTGTGTGGTTGTATTTCATGATTTGGTTTCTCTTGTGTACAGAGCTGGGAGGACTTCTGAAGTATGTTCGACCCTTCTTGAACTCCATCAGCAAAGCAAAGGCAGCCCGCTTAGTCCGATCCCTGCTCGATCTGTTCCTTGATATGGAGGCAGCAACAGGCCAGGAGGTGAGATTTACATTTCAGCACTAGTGTGTTCCTCAAAAGCCTGTAACACCATTATCTGACCTACTTTGCTTCACACTGAAGAATTATTCATGTCAGGAAACATTAATTTAATGCATTTGGATATATTCTATTAATAAAACATTAGATAATTTAATTCACTCATAACCGTGCTTTTCTGCAAGCCTCATCCTGCTGCAGGTTAGGAGGAACGCTCACCCTGGGCGTTTTCCTTAAGATTTGTGTTGCGTGCTGTTAGATGTACAGCGTTAGTAGTATTTTGTAGTGCGATTAGTGCTGGGGAGACGGGAGGCGAGAGGTGCTGCACCTGCTCCAGGGAGCTCGGTCTAGTGGAAAGGTGGGGGCAGTGTGTGGTGGCACAGAGGTAGAGGAGGGAGTGTTCAAGGTCTCTTCAGGAGTTGGTGGGATTATATGGTGAGCATTACTTAGCGTCTTTCAGCTGGAGGCGTGAAGGTGCATTGCRTGGGGACACAGTGCCGTGGGCGTCTTACCCTACAGAGGGCTTCTGAGGCGTGAAAGTTACTCCTGAAGTGGGAGTGGAAAAGGTTTTGCAGCTACCAAGCGTAAACTACTTCCAGTGGATGAAGTTTTGGAGAACAAGTCTGATGTGGAGTGGCTGAGGGAGCTGGGGTTGTTTAGCCTGGAGAAGAGGAGGCTGAGGGGAGACCTTATCGCTCTCTGCAACTACCTGAAAGGAGGCTGTAGAGAGGCGGGTGTTGGTCTCTTCTCCCAAGTAACAAGCAATAGGACAAGAGGAAATGGTCTCAAGTTGCGCCAGGGGAGGTTTAGATTGGATATTAGGAAAAATTTCTTCACCAAAAGGGTTGTCAAGCATTGGAACAGGCTGCCCAGGGAAKTGGTGGAGTCACCATCCCTGGAGGCTTTCAAAAAATGTGTAGATRTGGCGCTTCGGGACATGGTTTAGTGGGTATGGTGGTGCTGGGTCGACGATTGGACTTGATGATCTTAAAGGTCTTTTCCCAACCTTAATGATTCTGTGATTCTAAGTTCTCCACTAGAAAACCCATTTGGTCTAAGGTAGTCCCCAGGTAGGATTTACTCCGTTCTTATTAGCTCCCTAGAATACAGTTGGTTTTGTTCTTTTTCCCTTTTTTTTTTTGTCCACATGACTTGTTGGATATTTGGGAGAAGGATGGGAGCAACTGGTAAATGTAAATGATGAGGAGCCACTTAACACACGGCGCTGACCTGCAGTAGTACAGGTTGTGCTGGCACACCAAAGCAGGTGGATGGAAAGGGGAGGAAGGGAGGGTCTGAGCAACAGGTTAAGGACAAAGCCCACATAAYGCTACACACAGTGACTGGCAAATTACAGCCTAAAAGAGGTTCTGCCGTGTTGAGAGGCAGGTGGCATTCTCGTTAGCCAAATCAGCACAGAAATACCATCCTGTAGTTAAGGTGATCTAGCAAATGTTCTTCGTTTGCTGTTCGGTTCTTGTGGCTTGCATGTCGTGTTACCGTACATGGTGACAGACAGAATCTTTTGCCCCTCTTCTTTAACAGAAGAGATAAAGAGAAGTGGGGTGGGGTGTGCACGTGAGAAGGGAACCCCTAGAGCGGTCAGGAGAAAATGAGTGGCTTCAGGCTTTTTCTAAAGGTAACTTGATGTAAATGACAATATTTGGATGCAATCCCAAGAGGTGGCATTTTATGGCGGGGGAAGAACTTGGAGTAACAGCGATGGAAATATGGCCCAGTTAGTCAGAACATTCACTTTCAAGCATCTTCAGAAGCCAAACCCAAAACCTTAAGGAATTATAGCACCTAACCTGAGAGGTTCTTGATGCAGTAATCCTGAATACTTTCAGTGCCTCAGAAGCGTTCAGAGGGACGTTTGCTTTCTCGGTGTAACGTATATTAAGACAACTCCCAGGAGTTCAGTAAAGCAATGAAATTAGAGATTTCTCCGGCTCTTAATGCTCCAGCTATCACTGTGCAATAAATTGCGACTTCATAATGGCTTTTCATAAAATGTCCCTGTTTAATAAGCAGTGACGAGGAGCTGACAAGTCTTGCAGTGTAGTACAGCTACAGAGCTGCTCTAGAAAGAGCCATGATCCAGAGATTTTGGGGAAAAAGCATTCCTGAGCCTAGCACCTCAGGGTGACTTATTGGCCAGTACTAAATTGACACCCTCTTCTAATTGGGGTGGAACATGACTGCTTTACTCATCAAAGGAATCTTGGCAGTCTTAAAAATAAGAGAAGCCATTGGGTTCCTTTACTCTGCTTTGAAGTGATAGATAAAACATCCAGTGTCACTGACTGACTGGCTCCTGGCACCGAACTTGGTTGTAAATAGTGGAGCCCAGCACCYCTCTTGCTTTATACTGCTAAAGGATACACATGGTCTGACATATTTAGGCCCTAAAACACGTGCACTTCATTTTCCTTTCTTTCTAGAGCAATTGAAAATACAGTTCTCTCTATGGCTAAACGAAATGGTGCAAAACACGCTGGAAGGGACCTCAAAGTCCTTTAGTTCATCCCTTGCCCTAAGGCAGAATCAGTTCTCATGTACCCAGATGTTTTTATTTCAAACAAAAACACAGCTGTTTAAGAAATGCTATTAGGATTTCAGCAGTAATTTTTACTGGTGAAACTTTGGAAGCCAAATCTTTATTTTCATATTCCAGTGTGGGAGGATTGTCCCTGGTGGTCAGAAAAAGTTATTGGAAGCCAAATGCATTAGAAAAGCAATCAAAGAAGGTGGTCTGTGCGGGGTTTTTTTGTGACGGCTAAAGCTTAAACTAAACCTTAGGTTTGCCTTCTGACCTTTACTTTCTCTTGCAATACGTATTATAAGTAGTACAATACTGTGAACGTTGTCACAAAGTGCAGGAAGTTAATCTAGCAAAGAGAATATGAAAATATGTAGCATAAACTGTAGCTGTTCTATATAATTTTATGCAATATTTCTGTGAGTGTAAACTCTGGTGTCAACATGATGCAGCCTGAGGCTGAAGTGTGTCGTCCTTGTGGAAGAGAAGTCGCTTCCCCTTCCACTGGTGAGCTGCAGTTCTCATCAGTGGTGAACTATGCTCTACTCTGGTAATATTAAAGGTGTCGTTCGGAGAAATTTGGGGTAGGCACTAATGATGAAGGCTAATCTCCAGGCTCATTTTAAAGTAAAGCTAATTTGGTGTTTAGCAATGCTGCTGTTCAGACAGGAATGACTTATTTTCTTAAATTACTTTGTGGAGATTCAGGCTTTGTTGTATTTTTGTTGCTTTGTAGGAAATGATTGAACCATACTGCTGTTTTAAAGAGGGGCAGCAGAAGGCTTTACAAATTTCTTTCTGCTCCCTTTAAGGTTGACCTGTGTTTAGAGTGTATTGAATGGGCCAAATCAGAGAAGAGGACTTTCCTACGCCAGGCTTTGGAGGTATGTTACGTTGCGGATCCCAAACCTGTGTGATAGCGTCTTCCCTTTATCAGATTTAATACCTATAAAAGTAGAGAACTTGTAGTGTGTTGTCCAGATCTTTGCACATGTAATGGTCGGGCGATAACAATTACACTGAAGTTTATGACCCTCCTTGAATAGGCAGGATTTTACCCCTTGTGTTTAGATCTAGCCAGTCTTCCAAATGGTAGATCTTGCAGAATTGGACTGTARCGATGTAACGAATGCAAACTGATTTAGTGAAGTCTGTGCAGATAAGAACATAAAGTTTCATTTTACAAAATAAATCTGTACTACCTTTCTCTGGCTTTCCTCACAGCAGTTCCTTTTCTGTTCTCCAGGCGAGGCTGGTCTCTTTGTACTTCGATACCAAGAGGTACCAAGAAGCGCTGCAGCTAGGTAAGCCTCCCACTAGGTGGTGGTAGTAGTTCTTTGCTTTGAAATTATTCTTGAGGCTGACAAGGGAAATGATCCTCTACGTCATGTTCTTTGATAAGTTTTGTAGGACTTAGGCATTAATTTCWCAGTGCTGTACCAGATCTGCCATCTTTTACTATAGCTTGGTGATAAAAGCTTTAAACGATCTCTTTGTTCTCACCATTTGTTCATTTCAAATAATTTTGGAAGCAAAGAGGAGCTGTATCCAATTGAAGGCCATCAGGTTTGGCTCCTGCTGGAACGTACGTAGTGTACTGCTGTGGTCAGAGAGGCTGAAGGGAAAAACCACCTTTCTTCYGTTTGCTCAAATACGGCCTCAATAAAAGCAGTAGTAATGCCAGGAAATGGCAAACCTCTAAGGATGTAATTAGACAAGCTCTTGTGAAGCAGTGTAAAGGCTTTAAGAATTTGCTTCTGCACCACCTGAGATATGGTAATTAACCATGTGAACTCCTCTGCTCTGCTACAAAGCAGAGTAAAGCAGGTCATCTTACACGGCCCAACTCCCTTCGGTGCTTTTCAAATGCTCATTTTGCAAATGACTGCAGTAATGTAAGGTGAGGTTTAAGGTGGCTAAAGGGTATTTGTACAGCCCGCTCTGCCAGCTCAGCGCGTGGGTGTGAGCAGGGCTGGGGGACGACTGCACTGACAGGGGCAGAGGCGCTCACCCGGGCGGYGGTGATGCCTCCCCAGGGACCCGTCACTCCTTAAACAGTGTGGTGGCAAGAGCGTGTGTCAYGTCCAGAGTCACCTGGGTGACTTGTATCTGATCAGAATATCAAGTTATGTGAAGTGCTCTGATACATGGAATTCAATATCAAGTTAGAATTAGTTTGCATAYGGATATGTAATGAACTCAGGTTTAAACTGATCAGAGTCCACACTCCAAAGCTATGCTTGATTAAGTTAATTAATGATGGTGGTACAGCTTAGGGAGTTGTGAAGGCCTGTACCTATAGGACAGCCTCTCTGAAAGCTCTATCGAGATGTCAGCGTTGTGCGCTAGCATTTGTGTGGCTGCCCAAGACATGGTTATGTCCGCGGCCCTGGGGAGTAGGTGCAAGCAGAGAGTCTCTACGGGATGTTTCTAGGCAGAGTCCATTCTCTTCCACCTAATTATGCAGTTTCAGCTGTGGTTTCCAGCTTCAAAACACAGCAAGTGAGGATGAGGTTCTCATCTCTCCTTGCCCTAAGTTAGCTCTTTAGTTCGTAGCGGGGGAAGGAAGGGGAAGAGTTTCCTCTAAGGCTGGCTCTTTCTGTCCTCACAAGGCTTTAATGCGACAGTTAATCTGGGCATTTCTTAGGCTGTCCATTCCTACATCCTAAATTTGATCTGTAGATGTCYTGTGCTTAAAACATTCCTTCCTCATCCCCTATTCTTAGGAGTTGCTTGAAAATCCTCAGGTCTCACCCTAGGGGAATGATGCAGGAACGGGCAGTACTTCAGGTTTGCTCGGAGCTCTGAATGTGAGTGGTAAATCGTGCTGTCATCTGGGGAAGGGGTACCAGAGTGACCATCTGAACTGCACAACCCATCCTTGACTTTCTGCTGAGTATCTGCTGCCCGTGATGAGGTGGCAGAGACACGCTGTCCACATACCCAAGTATTCTTACTGCCCTCTTCCACCTCTAACACSGAACTGGTTCATTCTTCTCCAACTGGGGACTGACACTGACCTATTTCCTCTCCTTTGTTCCTTCCTGGAAGAACAGGTTGTGTAAGCCCAGCCTCCCTTCCTCAAAGCCAGTACTGCTGTGGGGGAAGAAGGGTGTCATCTGGAAAGGCTTGGTGTGTGAAGTCCTTGATAGCAGATGCAGAGCAGGTTACAAAGGTTCTTGTTCTTCCCCGCTGCTAGGCTCCCAGCTTCTTCGGGAATTGAAAAAGATGGACGACAAGGCATTGCTGGTGGAAGTGCAGCTGTTAGAAAGTAAGACTTACCATGCCCTGAGCAATCTGCCAAAAGCAAGAGCAGCCTTAACCTCTGCACGGACTACAGCCAACGCAATCTACTGTCCACCTAAGCTGCAAGCAGCGTTAGACATGCAGTCAGGTAAAGACCTTCAGGAGAAGGGGAAGGTCTAGGACTCATCGTGATGCATCAGTTGACTGATATTTGTTCTTTCCTGAGTGAATCATCGAAAATGATGCTAGGTGGGACCTCAAGATACCTACCACTCTGCCCAGCTGCCTCAAGGCAGGATCAGCTATAATTACGTTGTTCCTGACACATGTTTTTTCAGCCTGTTTTTGAAAACCTCCAGTGGTGGAGGGTCCGTAACCTCCCTAGGCACTACAGCGTTACACCGTGTTAGTGTAACTGTAACGTTGTTTCTGACTTAATTTGCAGGCAGTTACCTGAAGTGCCCCGAACTTGTCTTTCTTAACATGTCCCCTTAAGAGAGGGCATGGATGTTCTGCTAGAAAGAAAGGATTCCCTTTACTGAAGTACCAGATAAAGCACTGGGCCACCAAATTGTTCTGTCCTCTTCCAGTCACATTCCGAATTAACTCTGATGCCTGCCTATTTGTTCCTCTCAACAGGTATTATCCATGCAGCAGAAGAGAAGGACTGGAAAACAGCTTATTCATATTTTTACGAGGCGTTTGAGGGATATGATTCAATTGACAACCCAAAAGCCATCACTGCACTGAAATACATGTTGCTGTGCAAAATCATGCTGAACATGTACGTGACAAATGGTTCTGCGAAGACCACTTCCTACATTTAAATGGGAAAGGCTTTTCATTTATAAGACTGTAAACTAATGAAAGAATTGTCTTTATTTATGACCTAATCAATGCTTCTGATACAATGTTATTTGAGTTGTAGTAATTTGCTATCAATGGGGAATTTTTGAGGCACACTTAGATTTAAGCTGACCAGGTTGTTGAATAAATGCTCTCTTCCCTCCCCTCTCTAGCCCAGAAGACGTGCAAGCGTTAGTGAGCGGAAAGCTTGCTCTGCGGTATGCAGGAAGACAGGTATAGAGACTTAATCCTTTCTATCTTCCTATTACCTCTGAGAATATTGTGTTATTCTTTTTGTCAAATACTTTGGTCTTTTCAKACCAAAATACTCTTCGCTTCTGAGTGTCCTGAACAAGATCCAGAACTGATTAAATTGCTATAAGTAATTACCAGAAGGCAGTTGCCTTCAAAGGGAATACAGTGATTTTCACCATCTGAGAATCTGGCCTGCTTGCTTCGTTTTCTCTGTTTTCCTTCTCCCTGCTTTCTTTGTGAACTACTAAATGCCTAATGCCGTAAGGTGCTTGTGTCTCAACCCTTGTCAACTGCTCGGCAGCCGTGGATCTGATGTATTTAAATACGAGTTATTCATTGTTTTTACTGATGTGGTAGCAAGTCCTGAAAATCCTTTCAGAGCAGCTTGAGACCTAGATGACTGTAAGGTGGAAGCCAAGCAGCTGGGGAGTTGTTAAATCAACTGTTTATTCTAACATGTTAACTTGCCAGTCTGCGAATGCCACCCCCGTATTAAATCCAGGGAAGCTTATCTAAAGTACAGGGCCAAAAGCCAGGCGTGCCAGGGTCTGAGCCAGGCTTACACACCGATGTCCTCGGCGGCTTTGGCCAGCCAGCTATTTACTTTGACGCAGCAGCCTCGCAGAGGATTGGGGAAGCTGTTTAGTAGAGGAGGTCAGCGAGCGCACGTGCGTAGAGAAGAGTCTGAAGTGGGAATATCCCTGCGTTATCCCTGCTGGATCACGAAGGGCAGCCCTGGTCCTGCTTCATCCCCTTCCCCTGAGTGACAGCTGGGTTGGAGGCCCCTTTTCAGAGCAGGAGRGCAGCCACTGTGGAGGAAATCTCGGCTGTTGCCTGCGCTGTCCTGAGACGGCGGTGATCACAGGTTCCTGCAGCAGCTGTGGAATCGGAGCTCAGGGAGCGGAGAGAAAGTGGGCAACCCTGGGGACAGCTCGGTGGGAGAGGTGCTAGCAGAAGCCTGAGCCCTGTGCACCATAGCCACCGGGCTGTCCTGCTTGTCTGGTACACTTGTGCCTCTCACCGCTTGGAAACTGTTCTTCTAGTGGTGTTACTGTTCTGTTTGGTATAAATATGGTAGTTTGGTTGTGGCTGAGTCTCTTGCTTTGTTTCAGCATCCGCGGGATAGACAAGAAACGTTTTCTGATGCTGTCCGTGATAGGGCATCCGCAGGACTTCTGCCGTGCTCCTGTCGCTCAGCAGGGCAGCGTGGCGTGCCGGAGGGCAGAAACACAGCTTAAGGGCTGAAAGTGGCTGCGTTCATTAACCAAGGGCCAAAATGTGCACTTTCCTTAAAAATTGTATCAAACTTGCTCCCAACCTGCAACCTGATAGGAACTGCAGCTGGTGTTCTCAAACCTCGCAAAACTTGAGTTCTTTGTTTCCCTGAAGCTGATTTCATGCTGTGTCCTGCAGCTGTTCTGCACGTTCTCCTTACGAGCAGCTGTTCTTACTCTGCCTGTGTGGAAGTTACACTGACATGGCTTTGTAGCAAAAGGAACATTCTGACTTTGCTGCTTAAGCACGTTTTCAGTGCTTAATAGCATAATAGCACCGAGAGGAGAATCCAGAAAAATAACCTACTCTCGTTTTCTTTCTCTGCAGACAGAAGCACTAAAATGTGTGGCACAGGCCAGTAAGAACCGATCGCTGGCAGATTTTGAAAAGGTGAGTCAGGAGACAGATAAAAAGTGGGGCCTGCCTGCATAAAACATTCAGAAATGCCAGTTTTGGAAAGTTGCAGGACCTGCTACATCCCACAGCAGGAAACCATAAAAACATTCATAGAAAGCAACAGTGCATCAAGCAAATACCCCACAATAGTCACCCAGTTTGGTTTTTGCAGCATGGGGGGAGTAATAGCTTGCTTGAAACTAGTTTTTCCCTTTTTTTTGGAGCGGCAGTTTCCTGTACTTTCGGTGCTGTTCACTGGGATGTATGTCTTCCTAAAACTTTTCCTGGCTTCAGCAAGAACACCACAGAGATAACGGAGAGGATTCCCACGTCAGGGAACAATCCTGTCATGCYGTCTCCTGAGTGTAAACCAGAGATTCTGGCTTGCTAAGCTCCAGCAGTGCAAAGATGAAAGATGCTTGCTGCACGGTGCTGGAAAGGCTGCTAGGCTGTCATGACCTCCTGGCCTTTTAGCTAAGTTACGGGATTGGATTAACCACTGATACTTTGCTGGGCAGGGAGGGAGGACTACTTCATACTCAGAGGCCCTCGAGGACAGGAGACCTGATGCTACCTGAATTATTTGTTCCCATCGTGTCTTCCACAGGCTCTGACAGACTATAAGGTGGAGCTCAGGGACGACCCCATCATAAACACTCACTTGGCTAAGCTCTATGATAACTTATTGGAACAGAATCTGATCAGAGTCATCGAACCCTTCTCCAGAGTACAGGTAAACGTTTCCAGCAAGCACACCGACGTGCTGGTACCTCTGGCCCCCGCTGTTGGTGGGCGAGGGACTTGTTCCCATACAGAGTACTTCTTACTCAGAGCTGCTCAGCACTTCCAGAGCTCAGGGTTCATCGTGTTCAGCTGAAAAATGATAAGGAGGGGGCTGAG
Source organism: Oceanodroma leucorhoa (assembly GCA_030449065.1). Classification (NCBI taxonomy): domain Eukaryota; kingdom Metazoa; phylum Chordata; class Aves; order Procellariiformes; genus Oceanodroma; species Oceanodroma leucorhoa. The sequence goes on from JASVER010000116.1 coordinate 2,082,489, forward strand.
GAGAACATTGGAAAACCACGTTCCAGAGTCGTTGCCCTTTCCACCTGTTTCACTTACGCACACTGAAAGGTGGACGTGCTTTTAACACTGAAGGTGACAGCGTTTGGCTTTTAAGGGCTCTGGCAGGCTGTGGGTAAAGCTGCGATAATCTTGGAGAAGAAATGTTATTTCATGTTTCAGAGTGAAATGGCTTTAGGTGTCTAGTCTGTCTTCAGTTAAAATTGGATATGAAATCTGAAGAACATGAAACTGCAAAGCAGAGAAAGCCACTGGAGATTTTTAGGCCAGAGCATTTATAGGCCCTTGAGCTGTTCCTTGGAAGAGCCCCACACCTCCATGTTGCGTGTCAAAAGTACAGCTAAAGATTTCCTTAACTCTTGGTCTCTCTTATAGATTGAACACATATCCAGCCTCATCAAGCTCTCAAAGGTAAGAACATCACTAGAAATCAGTGGCATGTCTTAGGAGGGCAAAGGAGTTGGGGTCAAATGGCATTTGCCACTGGGAAATAAATGTGGGCTATTAAACCTGACAGGTCAGCTCCACAGCAGATATCACTCTTGGGAACTTAACTTCAACACAGAGTTTCCAGGAGCCATCGGACAGGCTTCCTCTGCACTAAGACTTTGCTGTAACGTCGCCTTCCTTCACACGGGTTTTACTCCCTGTGTTAGCACTTGCTTTTTATTGGAGACAGATTTTCCTCCGCTGTAAACAGCTCGTGTCGTGACCAGCTCAGTCTTCCCCGGTGACCTGCGTTTAATCCTYGCCCAGCGGAATCTTTCTTAGACCCTTAAGATACGGGATCCAGCTAATCACTTTGATTGAAGTTTCATTAGGGATGCCTATGTCACGTTGACTATTGCAATAACTGCTTTACAGATAATCCCAACCAGGTTAAGTTYTAGGAAGATCCACTGTAGTCCCAGCCAGCTGCATCCCAAAGTGCTTTTATCCTGTATTGCCATTAAGGCCAGAGGTTTGGAAGTGTCCTGAGCTCGGCCTTTATGGTCGTTACATCATCTCTCCTCCTTTTCTACCTGTGCAGGCTTTTCCTAGTCTAGCCCTTGGTGTTTAACACATACTAGTTTGAGTAAAAGCTGGACTGCAGTTGTTTCTTAGCTGCGGGTGTGTGTCCTCTGGCCAAAGGGCAGGAGAGGAGCTGACCCCTGTGGGGCCTTGCCTGGCACTGGGCAGGAGGTCAGCTCGGGACCGAGTGGCCTCAATGAAGCTTGGCCAACACTTGACTAAATATTTGCTGTACCAAGCTGGAGTGCTCCAGATCCCCTAATGAGTAATGCCTGTACGAAATGGCAGGTATGCCATCTTCTGTGGAACAAGGGGGCAAGACATCCTGGTACTCTTGTCATTAAAAGCTACTGCTTAATTTCTGATGTCGTCTAAAGCGTATGGTAGTATCAAAGCAGCGTGCAAGGCGAGATCTGTCCTGACATCACGTTCAGGGATAAAATAGCTGCTTTCAAGCAGTGGTTATATCCCACYAGGGCTGTTGAGTGTGGAGTAGTAAAATTTGCATTTCTTTATGTAGTTCTGGGAGACTTTTAATTTTTCTGCTTCAATTTCAGGCTGAGGTAGAAAGGAAACTCTCACAGATGATCTTGGACAAGAAATTTCACGGTGAGTCTCTGCATCCTTCAGTCTTGACTGCTTTGCTACCCAAGGCCAGGTCGTGTGCGAGCAAGCTGTGCGTAGAGTCCTCTTTATCCCTGCGCCTTCGAGCCTCGGGTCCTTGGACCGCTCTGCTTCAGATGGCCGACGCGCAGGCGCCATGGGAAGAGCAGCGAGCGGTGGGTTTATTTGTTACCCTGTTGTCGTGAAGGCTGTTCCTATTGCTCCTTCCAGCTGCCCTCATTAAGCTCGAGGCTTAACTTCGCACAAATCAGAAACCACATTTAAGCCCTGACTTGCTGTGGCTGCATCCAAGGACGGTTGGGAGACCCACTGGTGAGCTATCAGGCAGAGATGTGCTCTTCTGCCTCGGAGCTTACCGGAGTGTGTGGTCACCTTCCCCAGCTGATTAGTGACAAGAGCGTTCTGCGTGTTGGCGGGGCGCACCCACACAGCACAACTGATTGGTTTGGGTCTGACTGGGACCGCAGGAGGCTGCTCCTCTAACAAGCCCTCAAGGAAACAGCTCTGTTCTTGTTTACATTGTCCCTAGTGGCAGTTTAGCAAGCCCTCTTGATCTAGCTGAGCAAGATGAATGGCTGAAAGAGACATACAGGTTAGGGAATTGCTCAGAAATTACAGAACCCAGCTGCAGTGCCCATCTGGCACCTGGAAATAGTTTAATTATAAAATGGCTTTTCTCTTGCCTTGCTCCGGTGTTGTGCTGAGCCATCCTGCTGGGCACAGGGGCCTCGAGGAGGAAGGTGGCTGTTAGGGAATGTGCAGGCGTGAGCATCTCCTGGATGTCTTCTCGGGCCCTTCTCCGGGACATGTTTTTTTCTGGGTAAGCTGCTGCTAATGCAGTCCAGAGAAAAACCAGCCAGCCAGTCCAGTACAACACACGAGCCCCTTCCAAACCCAGCACAGCTAACCGGCCGTTTGCTGGGTAGATCCCTAAATTCCTGCTGTCTGGAAGACGTGATCTGTCGAGCGTTACACTGGTAACCACAGCTTTGTGTCCGCAGGCATCCTTGACCAAGGCGAGGGAGTCCTGATCATCTTCGACGAACCCCCCGTAGACAAAACTTACGAAGCTGCCCTCGAGACTATTCAGAATATGAGTAAAGTAGTGGATTCGCTCTACAACAAAGCCAAGAAGCTAACATAGGTGAGTGGAGGCAGGAGCCGGAGGTCGCAGCTGCTCCGGACCTATCGCTCCTCCCAGGCCAAGGTGCGGTTTGTGTCCTTGAGGCTTGTTTTCTCTCCTCTCGATTGACGTGGCTCTGTTTTCTYTTGCAGAGTTGAATTTGCTAGCTGTCATTTGGAGAGTGTGTGTGACAGGAGAGTGAAACCTTTGGGAAAATGTTAGGAGACTTTTTTTTCTTTGTTCTACTTTTCGCTCGGAAAGTTTTTAAACTTCCTCATCCAGTGCATCTTGTATTCCATACGATGCGTGTTCCAGTTTCCATGTAATCTTTACTGGCCGAACTTTGTATCTGGGGGGGGAATATTGTTTAAACAAAGAGGGTATTCTAAATAAAAGGAAAAAGGCTTACACTACCTAAACATGTGCTTTCCACTTCCTGAGGGATGGCAGAGAGTTAAGCAGGGACAAAGTTTTGTTACCAATAGGTGCCCAAAACAAAGTTTGTTTCATCTCTCCCTCTGCTCTGAAATCTGAGACTTACTGACAGTGTATAAGCAGCCAAGTTTATTCATTTGTACTGAACCAAAAAAAAACCCAAAATGTACAGACTGCTGGTTTACTTCTGAATCTTAAAGGCCTCAGATCCCCTCGAAAGCAGCTCAACAATGATTTTCCTGAAGGCTTTCGCACCCGAGGAACCTGCTTCAGAATTGTCATTGTGCTGCGCTAGCCCAGACCCACCCTGCGCAGCCAGAAACCTCGAGACGGCTGCAGCCGCTGTCTAGACCATTAGGCCAGTTTCTAATAAAGGGAACAGCGCAGGTTTCCCCTGGAGGCCTGTATTGCATGCTATTGTTTTAAAATAGACTAGATTTTAAATGTTTTATCCCTCCCCCCCACCTGCATTGGTAGGAAGAACAGGAGAGCAGGCGTTCCCCGCGTCCTCGCCTCCCTGCGGGAGCCAAACCTCGTCCGGCGGGGAGRCGAGCCGCTGCCCCGGGCGCTGATCAGACTGTCGTTATTTACCTCTGCTGCATTAGTGTCTCTTTTTTTTTTTTTTCGACATCCGATGTGAGGCAGTTTGGCCCTTCTGGAATAACCTGGTGCAGCACTCGCTGGGGAGCTTCCTCGCTACTGTTCCCAAGTCATATACGTGGGGGGTGGAGCACGGTGTATTCCAGCATGTTGTTTCATTTTATGGTGAGGTTACTAGCTAGGTTTTAATGCCATTTGGGCAGTGTAAGCTTCTGCATCTCTGTCCTGCTAATCTTTATTTTTCCTTTCCCCTCTGTCTCTCTCTCTCTCTCCCTCTCCACGTTTTTCTTACAAAATTTATATTTTGTAAAAGGATTCTGTTTTATCAGGAAATATTTTGCCTTCACACTGAATCTTAGACTGGCTGATTTTTCTGCTTTCTGTTCACATTTTAACCTCTCCGACATTTTATTTTATTTCCTTTTTTTTTTTTTTAAACTTTCCATCTCATCCAGTCAGTCACTGTTTGGGTTTTTGGCACCATCAATATCAAATGTACAAACGGTTCTTGCTAACCAACACCAGGTATATCTGATGTTCAGATGAGTTCCAATAAAATAATTTTTTTTTCAAAAATCTGTCTCCTGTCTTCAGCTGCCGAGGCAGATAACGGGCACGTTCGGCGCAGCTTCTCCCTTCGCTTAGGGAAGGGGATTGCAACGCAAGCTGCGCCCCTGGCCGGAGCTCACGAAAGCGTCGTCGGTGACATTTCTGAGGCACGGTGTGTGAGGGGCCATGTTTTAAGCAGCATCACTAAAGGTTTATGGATTGTGACCTGGTTGTGACACAGCAAGTTTGAGTTCTACCAGATGAAGTKTTATTATTACCATTATTACCATCTTGAAAAATTAATTACATCTGACCTCTTGCACCTCTAGCCTTTCTTGAAAATACTCTGATGCCGTATTGGAGAGTCTCACGTGTACGGCGACACCGTGCATAGATTCCTCGTGAGGCTAGAGAGGGTTTTTTAGGATGTAATTGAACTGATACAACATCTTTAATTTTCATGTCTGAAACTCCTGCCTCTTGGACACCACCTGGTCGAGGTGGTGCAGGTCTCTTGGAAAGAAACCTGGCCTCGTAGGCAGAAAAAGGAAGGACTTAACTCCTGCTCTTATGCATGGCTTGGAGTGCAGGGGAAGTGCATTTCTAGTTTTCTTAATAGGCTTTTTTGAACTATAAATAGCTTGTAAGATATTTCCCAATAGTGCACCCTAATACCACTTAACTGGCATTTTCCGCGGGGATGCTTGGCTGTGGACGTGATTTGCTGATTTAGGTTGCTAATCGTAGGTGAATGAGGAGAAAYTCATTGATGGAAGCGGAGCTGAAGCCGGTGTGGGCAGTGGTCACGTTGGCACGCAAGGTGCTGCGGTGCAGAAAGGTGGAGATGGCCGTGAAGTCCTGCSTGTCCTCATCGAGAGCGGTGTCCAGCCCAGCTGTCGTCCCTCAAAGGGGACAGAATTGGTCCTGACCCAGCAGGTGACGACGGGGGGAGCAGGCAAACCCCAGTGCCAGAGGCTGAGGAGACCCGACCAGGGGCGAGGACGATGTGGCAGGTCCGGCTCGGAGGTGTCTAGGCTGCCTTGCGCGGGGTCAGGGAGGTTTAATTGCACGTTAGTCATTCAAACCGCCTGCGGAAAGCCGGGATTTTCTGAGGCGTCTGAGCGCCTGCCTTCCACCTCCAAGTGTATTAAAATTAGGACCAAAAAAGCTCAAAGGGTAGGGCTTGTTGTTAAACCCTTTTGGCTTAAACTTCAAAAGGCTTAACTTAAAAAGCCGGCTTTCGCACAAAGGCRAGTTTCGTGTTGCTTGGGTCTGTGTAATATTTTTAATGGCCAAGGGATTTCTCAGTAACGGCAGTGCCGCTTGGGCTGGGCTTGCATGGTCCTTTTCAGATCATTATGCAGAAAAGCCTCTGAAGCTGTTTGTAGAGAGGATATATGAAGAGGAGACCTTTTCACCACCCTTAAAAAAMCAGCTCTCACACTGGGTTGGACGCGCTTCGAAGGACGTGTGGGTTTTCGGGTGCTTTGGGACAGGTCTGTCCTCACAGCATCGGTACCACGGGTCGGTCCTGAGCTGCCTCCGAGGGCTGCCCTTGAACAGGGATCGGGGCACGTGGGGCCGGGCGGGTTTTCAAGCCCTGCTCCGCGTTTCAAACTGCCGCGTCCTGCTGCTGAGCGTCGGCTTCACAGTGCGAGCGACCGTCGTCGAGCTCGAGGTGCTGAGAAAACCGCTGCCCTAGCTTGGGAGGGGGGAAGAAGATGGGTCAGAAAATCTCCCCTGTTTTTTACCGCACAGCTGCAGCCTGAACCTGCAGGGCCGTGAGTACCTGGCCGCGGCCCGGCCGTGCACAGCACCAACCCGGGTAGAAGCTTCAGCAGAGCTTTGGCCCAGAGTGAGATTTTTCTTTACCTTCCATGTGCTTTACCCCCCACCTGCACAGTGGCCTCGTCCGGGCAGGTGCCTGCCAAAGCGCCCGTGTGGCACTGCCTTGGGACAGCGGTTTTGGGGACAGCGGTTTTGGGGACAGCCTTCTCCAGCATCCCCCCGCTTCCCGGGCAGTTCTTGGTCCCCAGGCACTGGGAGGGTGCGGTTGTGTCTGGATGAAACGGGAGATTTTGGGGGGTTTTTGAAGACTTCTGTGTCGCGGGAAGGGGACAGGCAGCCGCATGCCTGTGGCCGTGGTGGCTTTCGTGGATGGAGGAGTATAAATGAGCTCAGTTTAAGTCATTAGCCAAACCCTGATTAGTCGGGATGAGACCTCTCCCTATTTTATTGGCAGCAGCATCACCTGGGGCGGGAGGTGACACCCGGGGCCAGCTCTGGTCACCGTGGCCGGAGCCCAGCAGCCGCTGCCACCGCCGCGCTCRGCCGGCGTCGGTCGGGTCCGAGCCGCGGCGGAGCCGCCGTTGAGTGTCGCTACAGGTTGTGCAAAGCGCGGCGGGGCCGCGGCGGCCTCGCGTGGGCTGGTGCGGGTCCCCGGCCCTGCGGGAGTGGGGTGCCCCTAATGCCGGCGTGGGGGGTCCGAGCCGGGGGTGGCGGTGGCTTTACCCGGGAGCGTGGTCCCCGTGGGGCCGGGGCACGCGGCGGGCAGCCGGCGGGCTGTCCCTCGGCCTCCCGTGGGCGCGCAGGGCCCGGCGGCGTTTTGCTTAAAACCCGCCCCAGCCTTTAAAATTCTGCGCGGGGCCGCTCCGCRCCCCGGCGCCTTCGGTGCGAGCGCTGCACCCAGCGCCCGGCCCGGGGTTGGATGAGCCACCGGCGGAGCGGCGGGGGGGAGGCGGGGGCTGGCCGGGGCCGGGGCGCCGGCGGAGGAGAGTTTAACTTTGGGGTTTTTTTTATATTTTTCTTTGTTTTTTAAATCTCTTCCCCGTCGGGCTGCCCGGCCCCTGGCCGAGGGCTCGGTGCGTTCACCCCGGGCCGTGCCCGGGCCGGCGGCAGCGCGGTGGCTCCTCCCGGCCGGCGCCCTCCGCCCGGGGACCCCGACCGCGGGCAGCGCGTCCCGGGGCCGCACGGGGGCGGGGCCAGCGGGGCGGCCGGGTGAGCGGGCGGGGCCTGGGCGGTTAGGGG
>JASVER010000116.1:2092219-2255224 GCA_030449065.1 Oceanodroma leucorhoa
GACACCACCCGACACCGCAGTCTTGAGCTGGTATTCCCTTATCAGGCCTGGGGACTGATAAGTTTTTTTGGGTTTTGTTTTTTTTTTTTTTTTTCCTCTTCTCCGTGTGCACAGTTCTAGTTTAGTTCTGGTCCATCGGGCGTTAAACTTGCAACTGAGAGGGAGAAATAACGTGCCATTTATTTTTATTTTTTATTTTTCACTTGAAGCTCTTCATCGCTGTACATTGGACCCTGCTAACGATACATGTGTACGTACGTTTTTTTAGTGCAATCTCTTCTGTAGATCTTTGTTGACCAAATTGGTGGGTATTGTTACTTATTAATTTATATTTGTCTCATTTTGTATGTATGTGTATAGTGTGTTTGTAAGTATGTGTGGTTTATAACCTGACCGACTGTGTCATGGGGCTCAGTGTGCCTGTAATTTAATCCCCTCCCCTTATTTTTATTTATTTTTGTACTGTGCTGATTAAATAAAAATGCACTGACCATCCATTACACGGCAGCGGTTCGTGGCGGAGTCTTTTCTGCAACCCCACACCTCCGACGTCCCCTTCGCCGCGTTGGCAAATTGGATTTGCCTTGACGAACGAGGGGTTTAACGCGGCCGCGGGTTTAATCGCGTTACCGGTGCCGGGGTCACCCCTCGCTGGGGCTGGCGGGGCCCTGCGAAGCGTCGCGGGGCGAGGAGGAGCATCGTACCCGGCACGTGAGAGCGGAAAAATCGGGTTATCGGGACGCCAAAACTCCGCTTTCCATCTGTCTATCACCTCCCCCAAGCCACCGCGCCGGTCAGAAACTGGCACCGCCATAGTGGGATGCAACTAATTGGTTTTTTAAAATTTATTACAGTGAATTATGTAAACAAAAACCCAGGTCCATTATAGAAGGTTTTTTTTCTCTGCTCTTTTACACATTAAAATACCAGCGATTAAAAAAAAAAAGGATTCATTGCATTATCGCCCCAGGCTGAAAATCAAAATTCAATTTAGAAACAGTTAATTTATGGGAAAAAACAGGAATATATATATTTTATATATTTATATATATATATATATATAAAACCGGAGCAGGAACAGATAATATATTTTATAAAGACACATTTCATCACATACAATATTGCCATCTTGTAGTATTAGAATTCCTAAACCTGCGATTTATTGCCATCCATCATGATTCAACACAACCATTTCGTTGGAGGGATAGTGTATAAAAGTGCTGATTAAATCTCCTGCCACTACCTTGCCTACGGGTTAGTGTTACTGGGGGGGACGTTTGGACTAGTAGATATAAAAAGCGAGAAGTGCAAATAGAAAGGCACAGCAACGACGAGGATTTTCCTTCTGGTGCTTCCCCGGGAGGATGCAGAGRGGAGCTGGGGTGTCCCATGGCTTCGGCGTTGGCATTGCTCCTCCCGAGGAGCTGATGCTGGGATTAAATGAGGAGGTGGAGGGTCCTCGGTGGTCCCGAGCCGCCCACGTGCGTGTGCTTGGCAAGGTCAGGAGCTGTCGCGTGGGTGGGACGTCACCTCCAGGCTCCCGATGGCCCCAGCGGTGGCGGGTGGAGGACCTGGGGCTGACCTGATGCGCGGAGCCCTCCGATGCRGGACCCGCCGTGCATCCCAGAGCCRCTTACTGGTGCCGGTGGCGGGACGCGGCGCTGGGATGGTGGCGGGGGCTGGTCCGAGCCAGGGACCACGTGAAGAGGAGGGCTGCGGCCTGGGGCCTCCCCGGCAAGGAGCACAAGAGGGCTTAAGCTTGTCCCACTAAAACACAGATCTAGAGCTTCTCTGCACTCGAGGCACCCTTAACCTCGGGTCCTGGTGCCGGTGGYTGGGTACAAACGCTGCAGCGACCCGGCCCTACTCCCTCCATGGCGGGGCTTTGGGAAGCCTTTCCTTAACGGGTCGTTGGGCAAAGAGCCTCTTCCAGCCTTTCAGATTCCTAAAATGCTCAATTAAAGAATTGCTGCCTGTTCGCCGGCTGGGCTGGAGACAGGCGGTCCCCAAGGCGGGGTCACCACGCAGACCCCCCCCAGCACCCAACGGGCTGGAAATCCTGACCTGACCAGCAGTGCCAGGACTCAGTACAGGTAATCCCAACAGCCCCGCAACGTCACACGGGCTCCTCCGCTCAAAAACCACAGCAGCAGCCCGATACACAGTGGAAATAAAAAGTTTGTTAGTATATATGGCCCTCCCGTAAACCCCGAGCTCGAGGTTATCTGAGCCAGGCAGACGCGGGCGCCGCGCCGCGGGGAAACGTGATGCCACCAGACAAGCCAAGGTGATGCACAACATCCAACACCCGTGGCCGGGAAGAGCCAGGAAAATGCTTCGAAGGGAACAGTCGGGTTTGCGCTGCTGCCCCTCGCCYGGCACGGACGGACGTGCCCGGAGTTAGTGTTAAATAGTGCAAAGCGAGGGAGCCGCGGCCTCAGCCCCCAGGCTCCACGTGTTTCTAGCCTAACCCACCGGCAGCGGGTCCTTTTAGCCCTCCCTGAAATCCAGCAGYGGGACTAAGGTGAAGCCATGTGGGTCATCTAAAAATTCAGCAAGGCCACTTGGTCCAAACGGGAACCCACCAGATTTTTTTAGGTGGCCAGAGAGGGCAATTAAGGCAAAAGCAATGCAGGATTAAAAAAAAATAAAACCTCTGCACTGTGAATCCCACTCTCCTTTCTGCTGGCGGACCTGTCTCCAACCAAGGTGCCTTGATGGGTTAATGAACTCCAGGCAGGAAAGCAGCAAGTCTAGAGGTGCGTGTCCATGTACCATCCCAACTCCGTGCGTGCCAGCAGGGCTGGAGGAGTGYGGAGCGTCTCCGCGGCGTGGGAAGCCAGCCCTCCTTTCCAAACCTGGCTCCGGTTCCATTGGGATTTGGTCTTACAGGGCCAGACTCCCTGAGCCGGGTATCTTTGGTTCCTCCGGTGGAGGCTGCATAATATTGCAAAAATGCCACACACAAAAGAAACACAGAAGGGAATAGTGGAGGGGGTTTAAGAAATCAATGTGGGAAAGGGTGTAAGTACCTATAAATGCGTTTTTTTGGACTAATTCAGAAGCACTTTCCTGATATTCTGGCCTGTTTTGTAAGATGGATACAGGTCACCGGCTATTTTAAGCCTTCATTGCATGTGGTAGTAAAACCCTCTCCTGAATTTGCGTTTGCTAAACCTCTAGCTTTAGGGATCTTTTTAGGCGCATGACCAAGTCACAGCTGAGCATCTCTAAATTAATCCCCTTGAAAAGTCCAAGGCACGGGGAGGGCGATCAAAGCCCCAGTCCGTCTTTCCTCCGCTCGCTCGCTCTCTCCTGGCTCGCTGCGCCAAGCGGAGGGGGATGCTAATTCCCCGGCACGCAGAGGATGAAACCGGAACGATGCTTGGTGAAATCCGGTTGGGATTGGTTAATCTTGGTTTCCACGGAGACGGTGCATTTCCGCCCGTGCAGGCTGCACTGGACCGGGTTGGTGACGCTGACTTGCAGAGCGCGTTTCTCACTGCAAAGGCAAAAGGGAAAAGAAGAGTCAGGCGGGAGGGATGGGATGCGCTTGGCACCGTTGCTCCGACCTCGGTGCAAGGCAGGGAGAGGTGTTTTCGGGTCAGGACGCATCCCGCGTCAAACCGAGCACGCTGCGCTGAGCCAAGCCTCAGCTCTAAGCCCAGCTTCTGGGCTCGGTCGAGCCCGGCTCCCGCACGTGAGGGTCTCCCACGCAGGGAGACGTGCACCCAGGGACTTCGGCACCGGGATCAGCGCCGACGGGGGAATATTGCTTCACAGGCAAAGCAGAGGCCAGGTTGCAAAAGCCCCGGGGTCTGCGGCCAGCTCGGCCACCCGCTCGCCGAATGACCTAGCGAGCAATCGCTCCTATCTCTATAATTAGAATAACGATGATGACATCCTTTGTTCTGAGCTCAGAGATTAAAAGTGCAGCACGAAATAGATAAAAGAATCACAGCTAGGGTTTTTTTTTTTAATTCCCTCTCCAGGCAGACAGACAGACAGACAGACAGACAGACAGACAGACAGACCGACCGACCCACCGACCACGCAGCCTCCTGGGGTTGGAGCGCCCTGAACGGAGGCAGCGGCTGGCTGGGACAGAACTGTCACTGCAAACCATTCCCCAGCTTTTTAACCCTTTAACCCAGCTCTGGTGCTAAAAATGATTCTCCCAAGTGAAACCAGGAGTTTCTGCCACCCAAATCAGTTTTTCCTTGGCTGTTTGGGTCACTGYTAGCAGGGGACATCAGGACAGCACGGCCGGACTGCTGTCCATCTCTGCTCCGGCTGAGACAGGGGTGGCCGGCGAGGACATCCCCCTTTGCTAAAGGCCATAAAAGCCACTATTTTGTATCACAAATAACTTYCCTTGTACCGTAAGCAGAGAAACGCGCGGCTGCTCCCTTGGGCTGGGGATGGAGTCGAGGCGCAGCCGCGCTGGTGCCCCAGCTCCAGCCACGAGCCCTTCGCACCAGCAACGAGCGGGCGTCACGAAGCAGGAGGGTGAATTTGCAGGAGAAACGCCTGCAGCAGATCCGTCCCCCCGAGCCACCGCCAGCCTGGGGAAGCGGAAGGAGGTATCCAGGGACTTGGCCTTTGGGAAATCCCTCCTGCAACCTCGCCCGCACTCCAAATTCCTGAATTTCCAGAATTTCTTAGTATAATATTGAGTGGTTTAAAGACTCAGTGGCAYCAACTCCACCGCCTCCCTCGATGCTCTAAATACACTGAGGTCTTGCCTTGCTTTAGCCATTACAGTATTTTCACCGACACAGCTTAAGTCCTCCCTGCAGCACTGGCTTTGTTTTTACTTCGTTAAGACTGTTCAAGGCGCGTCACATCCCATAAGCCGCATTTTTATGCCGCTTCCAAATCATCAAGATGTTCGCCGCTTCCATAAAAATGAACGGGCGCTGGGTTGGAGGGGTGCTGGCAGGGCAGCAGCACACAGAGCCCTCACGTTGTCCCAGGTATTTAATACTTATTTACTCTTGCCTCAGTGAGTTGAGGCTAAAATCCCTGCTTAGTTTGCTATTTTTACCGTGTCTTAGCAGAACGAGCCGCGTACGCAGAGGAGCCTCTCAGAGATTCCTGCCACCGTGTGCTTGGAGAGCAGGTTTAGCATCAAGTGTCTGTAACAAGGATAAGTGCTAACRTCTTTCCTCCTCCTCTCCCACAGCCCTCACCAAATTATAGGTGAGAAGATCGAGGGTCTGCCGCTGTTAATAGTCAAACCCTGTTGACCCTTTTGCACAGCGATAAGCAGCCCAAACCAGGGGAGAGGAATGTCATTAACCTGAATTTTGACCACAAGCAGGACCCATGCCTGGAAATCAGAAGGTCCTTGATGTATTTTGAGCCCTGTGGCTGTGGGACCTTCAGCAAGAAGCTAAATCTCTCTAGGTCCCAGCTCCTGCTGGAACGAGGAGAATCAACTAAATATATCCCTAGGTGAAGCTAACATTGTCCTGGGATAGTGGGCTCTGGAGAAGATGCTCTGATCTTCGCTCCATGCAACATTGCCGTAAATAAGGGCTTCACTTCCCCCACGTTTTCCAGATCCCACCATGACAACAGTACTCATTCACTCTTGATCATATGTTGCTTTTCTCCAAGTGAGAAGAGGTTTCAGTCTCAAAACCTTTTGTTGGGGGAGCAGGACAGCTCTGAATGGCATCCAAAGAGCAATCCACACAGGRGTTTGCAAGTCCACACAGGGATTACAAACCCCATCCTTGGTCTTCCTCGCTAGGCAATGCAACGCTGAACCCTGCCACCAGCTCCACAAGCAGCTTGATATGCTGGGACCTCGAGTCTCTTGGACGCTGCTCCTGTGCGTGGTCAATCGCCAGCGAGGAAGAGGTTGGAGGAAATGTCACTTTGGTTTCCAGTCCATCAGTATCACACCTATTGGTGCAGGGGCAAAAAGGGGAGATGACAGCTGCTGGCTGCCCTGGAGTAAGATGGTTTATTTATTGACCGAAAGGGAGAAAACAGCTGCCTGCATCAGCCGATAAACCGGACTAAAAGACCTTCCAAATCTCACTGCTACAACGAGATTTTACCAAGTAGCACAGCTGGGGAGATGGTTCCCCAAGTTCCTGCAGAATTTAGATCCCAAAGGAAGMGTCTGAGATGGAGATGGTCCAGCGTAATCCTGGAAGTCCAACAAAGCCTTTCACAGACAAGGGCAACACGCAGTGAAAATACCCTTTGGGGATCATTGCTGCTCTGCAAGACCCCGAGCAAGGCACCGATGGCAGCAAAGGCAGAGACAAGTCCCACTTCCACTCAAACTTGCGCTAAAAGCTGAGTTTTCACTGCATAATCCTGTCCCACCATGGTACTTTGCTCTTCCACCTCTCCGTCTCAATAAGATGCTTCAGCCAAGAAAAGGTTGTTAAGGTGAAATTAAGGTGGAAGAAAGTTTGCACTATTAAATTTCAAGCTCGGAAACACACATCTATTCATCATCCATGCTTTAATTCCTTAAGCATTTCAATGGTTGTTAGTATTTAAGGAAATTTTGGAATTTACTAATTACTCATGAATAATATTCTGGTCTTCTGACAATTTAAAGGACCAACTGGGTTTCGCATTAGAGGTGGAAGATCTTGTAATCTAAAGACTTAAGGGTGGAACTGGATGTATTTGTGACTGTTCTGAGGCTGAAGCCACAGTCATAGCGCAGAGAGCCAAGTGACGCGCCCAAGGTCACAGAAAACGGTGTCAGAATGAAGAGCGAAACCCAACTTTCAAGATCTGTCTTTTAACCGCAGATGGGCAACCCGCCACRGCAGTCCAAATGCCAGTCTCTTCTTTCATCCTGTAGATCTACTTGATTCAAGGATCCTGCGTTGGTTCAGACCTGGTTTCTTATCAAGAGCAACGTCCAAGCTCGCCCCTCTGTTCAACAGGCAACGCCTGCCTGCACATTACGTCCTCAAAAGACAGCTGGAAATTTTTTGCTGCCTGGAGAAGACCCTTACCCTCATCCTTTTGCTTTCGTCCCCCTYGTACTCACTGCATCCCAGCACCCCGTGGAGGTGCCACGTCTGCCGGCGGGAGAGCCCTCCCCTGCAGATCCGAGCGCGGGATGGCCGGGAGCCTCCGGARCTGTCACTAGGTTGACCCTTACCACAGGCTGCGAAGGAGAATTTGTTCCAGACRTCAGCCTCTATTTTAGTAAGTCCTTAACAGGCCTCCGAGACACTTCTGCCGTCTCTCTTGCACAGACACACGTTTAGGAGACCATCCACAAGACGTCAGAGCTCAGGTAGGTACCAAGCACGGCTCTGCCCGAGAGCAGCCCCGTCTGATGGCAGGTTTGGCTCTTCACCAAGCCCTGACGTAACCTGCACACCGACGGAAGTCAAGTCAATTAGCACAAAATGATGGATGCTGCTGCTGGGCATCTTCTGGGAAATAAAATTACTTATTTTTAACAGTGATTCCATTAGAAGAGGCAGTGAGATGCAAGCGCTGGCTGAGACTCTGCCAGCCCCCAGCATCCAGGCCTGAAACTGCCTGGAAAAGTGTAAAGGAAAAAAAGGGAGCTTTTGTGGGAAGTCAGGATCAACCCCAGCACTGCTCCAGTCCTGCTAGGGAACCACACGATAATTTCTGTATATAATAAACCACACGATAATTTCTGTATATAATAAACACCAAGATGTTGGTGTTTTCTGAAAACACAGGTCTTTTCCTATAACTGCAAACAATATTTCTGGGTGGAAGCAGCCTCTCTCGACACGCTGGCGGTACAAGCCACGGCCACTGATCTCAGCTGGTCGTGCGGGCAGGGACCTCTCTTTGCTCTTTGCATTTCACGGCTCGGTGAACTCTGCAGGACTGGGTGACTTCTCTTCCTTCATCTGCTCCAAACCATCATAGCATGCAAACTGCCTTTATCAGCTCACTTCGCTCATCTATTGACTCGCGCTCGTTAGAGGAGTTAATGGCAAACAGTCGAGGCGATGGCTCTGGGTGTGAGCACGCATGTGTGCGAGGCACCGCGAGCACGGCGTGAACAGTGCCTGTGCATACGGGAGAACCACATCACGGAGCGAGAGCATCGTTAGAAATACAGCACGAGTTGATTAGACACCCGGGTAAACGCTGGCAAAAGGGAAACCAGCAGAGAAGAGATGACTCCAAGTGGAAGCAGACTACTGGCCCATGAAATATTAGAGTTTTGACTGAGCATTTAATCTAGGACCTCAGGGAAAACACAAGCCAAGTAGCGCATAAATGGCCACAGACATCTGTCAGCACTGTTGATAATACAAAAGCATCTATGTCGCCAGTAAGTGGTGGGAAGCAAAACGGTGAAGGGAAAGAGTGGAGAAAAATCAGAGGGCGTTTCTGCAGAGACAGCCATAGAAGACTGGAAAGTTAAATAAATGTATCGTTAAATAAATGTTAAACATACGAGATGCTTAAGAGCAAACACAGATGACCTGGAATGCCTTGCAAGGAGCTGTAATAGGCATGAAAATACAGCAAAGTGCTCGCTGCCGAGATGTTCTTCATTCGTAGCTGTGAGGTCCATCAGGAAGCACCGGGGGCTGCAGACCCGGGAACACGCCGTGCCCAGGGACCGCGGTACCCGGCTGCGGTCTGGGGCGCGCCGGAGGTGCCGCCCCATCACTCACGGGGCTGGGAAGACGGGGGGAACGGGCAGTTTGTGCAGATTCTCCGGGGTCTTTAAATGAGGTGCTGCCTATGGACGGAGCTAACGCAATCACGATCAGGAAATAAGTTCTTTTTAGGAAGCAAAATTTGGGTAGAAGATGGCAGAGCCGAGCACAGTAAGTGCCTGATTTTTCACGACAACAAACCAGAGGGATTTAAATGAGGCTAAGCATGCAACGCAGTGTGAAATGAGGGCTCAGCAGTAATAAACCAAATGGGATGTATTCCGGAGGGGATTTTTTTAAACAATCAAATCTTTCTAGAGTTTAGATCAAGGCCTCCTCTGGAAAGGCAGGCATCACTGTGGACTACTTGGTTAAGGCTTCAAGAGAGCACGCAGCTGCAAACAAGATGTTAGGAAGCATTAGGAGGAGGATGGAGAATACTGAAAAAATTGTAACACCTTATGTAAGTCAGTGCTGCAGTCTCATCTGGATACCGGCTGCAGCCTTTGAGGGGGTTTCACCAATGAAAAAAAAAACAAAAGGCTCACAGATGAAGGGAGGCTGTAAAAAAGAAACCAAAAAAGCAGCAGCTATATTCTGCATGGAGAAAATACATAAGAAGCGGAGAGAGAAACTACAGAGGTCTAAAAAAAGGCGGCTTTCAAGGCTCTGCTTCCTAACAGCCAGAGACAAACAGTAATACTGAGAATTTCCAGGTGGGTTAAAATAGCTTTCCAGGCAGTGTGTAATCTCGCTGCTGTGGATGACTCCAGGCTGTGGCGCTCACTGCTGCTGGGTGGCAGAGAGGTGAGAAAAAATGAGAGGGTCTAAAATGACATTGGATATAACATAGGTAATAAACATTTACATATCTGAGTTACAACAGGTGTCATTTTKGGGAAAGATAAGCGTCTTCTGCACGAGGGTTTAAAGCACACTGGCTGTGCAGGCTGCGTGTTTGGCAGGGGAGGGATGGGGGAGGTATATCTCGTCTGACCACTCGTGGTTTTCTGCAAGTTGCAGGACAATGATACTGGGGATATTTGGGCTCAAAGGAAAAGTTATCGTTCTCACTGTGAAAATTAACCCCACAATAGCTTAAGCGGAGACAAAAATAGGAACATCTAGTTTCTCAACACGTACAAGAGCGAAACCTGCACCGAAACCTCGTGTGCATTTTCCGTCAGCCCGGCTGTAACCTCTCAGCCTCGCAGGAGGACAAAGCCCGTGCCGGGAGAGCCGCTCCGCGCRCAGGCCCGGCGCCGTCCACGCTGTCGGCGGCCGGCGGTGAACAGAAGCGTCCCCTGCTTTGGGGAGCTGGGGCGAGCGCCGACCCGGGGAGCCGCGGCATGAAGGGCATCACGTGTAAATAATCCCGGGTGGATATTTCATTCCAGGGAGGGAGACGTCCTGCTGCAAGTGTTCAGAGCCCGCGGGCTGCCGGCGCTCCGGCACGCTTCATCTTCTCCGTTCTCCCGCTGCCTCTCGGGGGGCAGTAACATCTGAAGTGTGTGCAGCTTCAAAGCAGCAGGTCCCTTCCAGAAGAGATTTACACACTTGGAGCATAAATTTCCCTAAGTAAGACTCGGATGATTTTRACAGCATCACCCCTGTGACTCCTTGGCACACTTCATCCTTCTTTGCTCTGCTCAAATTCCCTGCCATCAGAGGGAGAAAACACCTTTTTTCATCCAGCTCTTATTAAAACACCCTGGCTTAGGTAGCTAAGGTTAAAAGCAATGATCTACTATCCTGTGTACCYGAGAAAATAATTTAACACCCTCTTTGTCTCCTCGCACTGGCTGCTGGAGTGTATTAGCACCGCCAAAGGAAATCCCCCTCCATYCAGTGGTCCCTTTTTAGTGCAGCCCTGAAGCTGCAGCTGGCAGCACTCTTCATCCCACGGGTTTGGTTACCAACACCGAGATGCCCGGGGTGAGGAGRTTAAGCAGGACCCATTTTCGGGTGCAGATCACTCCTGTCTGCTCATAACTCAAGAGCAGCTGGGTCAGCAGGGGACGGACACGCGTGGTAGGTAGCGTGCYGCTCATTCAGCATGTGCTGCATTASTCACACGTGCACYGAAGGGACACGACAACATCCTAAACCACAACGAGTTTTCAAAATCTGCCTTGTGAAACCCTCTCTGAGGTCTCGCACAGCGAAAGCACGAGACAAACAGGATGTTTTCTCAAACCGTTACTCGCTTTTYAGAGACGCAGGGTTGTTGGCGTTGTAGACCTCCTCTGTAGCAGGTGGTCTTGGCTGAGATTAGACATTAAGATGGATCAAAGCTATGGAAAAGAGTGACTATAGAGAAGTCAGACACGAATAAAGGAGATCTCCAGTCACGATCAAAAGGCAAATTTTCATAGTCGAAGGTCAGAACAAGTCCTCCAGGCATTTTAATGCCAAGAAAGGTCAGCTGAGTTAAACATGGCTCTGGCAGGTCCTTTCTCACTGTATGATTTTTCAAAATTATCTGCAGTCAAGTGACACTTCATACCATGAACTTTTTGCAGCTGGTTTTCAAAACCAGCAAATGTTTACGGTGTATTTCTAATACAGTTTTGTACCTTGTGGTCTATGTTCAGGGAAACCACCTCAGAAGCTGGAAGAAGTGGCTTTTCAAAAGCAATTTTTTAATCTGCAAGAGAAGGACCAGGCTACAAACTGCAATCCCACATCATTCCACTGAAAACTCAACCACTCCACTTAAAAAGTGGCTTTCAACCTTTTCTGGCTCAGACTTGCCCACGTKTTATTTTTCTCTGCAGCTCACGCTGACATCTATTTACCAGCGCAAACCACAGAGCCGCTCGCCTTTGGTTTTGGGACCCGTACAGTACCACGTATTACAACATCATGCTAGCGAGTTGCGTCAGCAACTCTATTTTTGCCCTTTTAATGAGAAACAAGATTTGTTACTATCTGTATATTCCCAGTGAAAAGCGTTATGTATGTCCAATGGCACATAGCAAGGCAAAAGCAAAGTCAGCTATTAATACTCTGGTCTGCTGGCGTCCGGCCGGTGCCCCAAGACGGTTCCTTTTATTCATGTCTGAACCATAAAAGCCATTTTCCTAAGACAGCAGCTGCCACAACACTGATGTGCTTTTTTCATTATATGTCTGCGGTGGATCCAGGTATATTCCTTCCCCTCTAGCTGAGGCGTAAAGCTAGTCCATTAAATGTCTGGCTCTCCATTCTTAAAAAGCGTTTTTTCCTACTTGAACCCAAGGTCAGGCGGTCCCAGAGCAGCACCGGCGAGCTGCAGTTCGTTCTTCATTTATTTAGTAACTGGGGCATTTGTGCATCCATCCTYGCTAGTCAGCGAGCTGTGAAATATTTCTGCCTCTTCCAGCAAAACGGTTTGGTTCACGTGCTTCTGGGCAAAGGAGGATCCCCAGGGTGATGGGGCAGGGGCTGCTCCTCCCCTCCCCTCTCCAGGGCTGTTCGTCTTCATCGGGAACAGGAGGGAACAGCCAGGTTTCAAAGAAAGACCTAAGCAGCTAAAAAGCAGGTTAATAGGGGTCAGGTCCCAGCCCAACAGCCTCACTACCCATGGGGAAAGCACCTCAAAGCTCTTATTTTATGGTGGGAAAGCCCCAAAAAGTGGTTTTGAGACATGACTTTGCAAGCACACTGCGTGGTGTACCCTAACACCCCCYTTCCTCCGTCCCTGGCAAATTTGATCGAAATAAAAAGCGAACATAATTATCCCGTATCACATGAAATTCAAGAAAGGGATCAAAAACTACTCGAAGCTTCATCCTCCAGCTGAACCGGGGCAAACGCTCACCCGCTCAGCTCCCAAACCCCAGCCCTAACACGACCGTCTGCAAGCTGAAGGTGTTGGACCCTGGGGTGGGAGAGATGCACTTTAGGCACCTCAGCTCGGCTATAAAGCGTACCCCGATCTCGTTGCCGCCCCGGGGCTGTTAACCCCCTCCCTGCGCAGCCCAGCACAGGCTGGGGCAGCACCGTCCCCCCRCCCGAAACAGGCCGGAGGCATCGGGCTCCTGTAGCCGCTGCTGATGCTCCCCGAGTCCTGCTCCTSTCGAAGCTGCGAATTCATCTACACACTTCACACGGGGAAGTCTCGGTCTTTTTTTCTCTCCTTGTGTCATCAGCATTCAATGCCTGATGTAATTTATCCCTTACGAAGCACTCGCTAAAGCTGGTCAACGGTTTTCTGGACGAAAAACGCGCGTTCACTTAAATAGGGTATTTCCCGGGAAATCTCATCAACAAAGCAGCTTTCAGAAAAAAAAAAAAAAAAAAAAAAAGCACACACAGTGCATTAAATATCTTATTTCCTCCAGCAGGCAAAATGAAAAATTTCCAAACCCCTGAGTGGGGGTGGGAGAGCCACGACAGCACCCCCCTACCAGGGCTGTGCCTGGATGGGCTGTTGATCTAACACCCTAACAGGAGGCACCCCAACATGCCGCGCGCCCAGCTCCAGTGCTCGGGACTGCAGGGAACTCTAAAATCCACATACTGCTCCTTTTCTCTCCCCACGTCACCATGCGCAGGTCGATACCATAGGAATTAAATCCCCTGCAAAATTCAGTGTATTCTGCATTCTCTCTACAGCTAAAATTGTAAGTTTTGCATCAAGTCTTCAGCACGCTGAAGATTTCCAGACTGGCGATAAGCAACCGCGTGGAGGAACGTGAACGGATGGGGAGAGCTGGGCACGAGACACGTGGGGTTCGTGGTACCCGCTGATGCAGGAGCGCGGTGGCAGGGGGGAAGGCGCCCACGTTATTTCCATCCCCTCAAACACCCGTGAGGTTTCAGCAATAACACAAGAAGAAACGTGTCATCCGGGGCTACCCCAGCAGCGCCTGCCTCTGCAAGGAGCAGAAACCAGTTCTGGTGCAGAATTATGAAACGAGCGATCTCCTTAGGTAAGAAACGATTCCTACGGCTGCGTAACATCCTCACCGCCATGGTCCGCCCCGCCTACACACGAGGTTCCGGTGTGCTTTGTGGCTCAGTTTACATCTTACTTATTTTTAGATGAACAGAGGAATTTAGTTTCTGAGGATGATGGTTACACATGTTATTGTCCAGCGACGTGTGCCACTTGCCTTCATCTGCTCAAAGTGACCCAATTCTCAACATCAACAGCCTTCCTGGGGTGCAGCACCAATACATGAACTACAGCTTCTTCTGAAGTCTCCAATTAGTCAGATTTTCTCAGCTATTCTGAGTCCTGGCAAAGCTTTTGAGAGTCAGCTCTCATCCGGCTTTCTGCTTTAGCAGGAGCAAACGTGGCCGCAAGACACTGGAGCGTTACATATTTTATAAAAACCACTACGCCAAAAATATGATTCAAAGTCCTTGGCTGGAGACAGAGTAAAAGCAGAACATCGGCTCATTCACGGGGTGATGCCAAGAATCCTACATTATAAATGCACCAGCACATAAATAAAATAAGACCACTTAGGAAGATGAGCGCAGACTTACTTCCCGTTTAGGACATCACGGACCTCGATTCCCGGGCAGGCTGAGAAGCAGCGAAAGTCTTTCCTTACATTTTCTTTTCAGCTCCGGTCCTTGCCCTCACCCAGCCAGTGGGCTGAATTCACTGGACCCGCGTTTGCTGGGGCGTAGGCAGCGCACGCTTGCAATGTCCCTCCTGTAAGGATGCTCTTGGCCTGGTTAGCAGATGCTGATAAAATTCTGCTGGCCGAATTTTTGAAGTTTAAGGAAGGAAGAAATTCAGGAAAAAAATACTTCAAAAGGAATCCAGCACGTCTCAGTCATCTGGGATATATTTACTCAACTCCTGCAAGAATGTGAGGTATAGGGAGACGATGGTGAGGACAATAAATATGGTATTATTCAACTGTTTACCACTCAGATTTACAAGGGGGCAACAATTTTCTAGTATCAAACAGTGGTCGAAAGAGTTGAAGGGTGCATTATGTTAGAAAATGATGCCACAGTGAAGTGCTGTTGTTGCCTTATCGTTTCCCTTTGATACAGACATAACCTATGCTCATCCCGATGGATCCACCTTCCCCACTGGTACATGCGGGGCTGTGAATTAAACAGATAGAGTATGGCAGAGGTCCCAAGTCACAGAACATGGGAAGCTGCCACTGAGCTTCATAGAGATCCCCTAAAATTATTATCAAAAAAATCAAAAGTGTGCACGCTTCTGAAGTCCTCTCCTCCTTTTGTTTATTTTTTTAATCGTTCCTTGGGATCGATCTGTGCGAGTGAAACTGCCAGGAAGCCAGCCCAGTGAAGCGGGAGGGCAAAGCCACAAGCTCGACTTCTGCCGGCACCGACGGCTGTGATGCCACCGGAGCCGGGGGAAACGAGTGGATCYGGGGGCTCGCAGCCACGGGGACGACGGCGCGAGGGCTCTCCCCACGCASAGGGGCCGGGAAGGGAGGCTGCGTCGTCGCATCCCACCCACGGCTCCGAAAGCTTCGATTCAATAACGCCTCCGCGGGACGGCCATGCCGAGGACCCGGCCGTCATTGTCCCCGGCCGTCCTGGCTGCGCTCCTGCCCTGCAGCCCGTGAAACGCCGAGCCGCTGCACGGGCAAACAGCTCAGCTGCATTATATTCTGCACACATCGCCGCTGAGCTCATTAAAGCCGGAGCTGGGAATTTAACGGGAGGGCTCTGACATCCCGGGGAACATCCACCGGCAGGTGCACTCGCTCGGCACCGCACCGCGGCTCCAGCACGGGCATAATTCACCCGGCTCCCTTTGAACGGCGTGTGACAGCTCGTGTGTGCGTGCAGGGAGGGGGTGATGGAGAACGACTGCTTTTAGCACCACAGCTCTCGGTCACTATAGCAACCTGGATATTCATCATCCCATCTGATGCTTCATTTCTGCCAGCCAACCAGGGGCTGATGCAGAGCAACAAGAGATGGGTTCATTTACTGCCTCCTATGATTGCTGCTCGGTGCACCCCGGATAACCCCTGCAGAAGCTAATTCTGCATTAATTCCCCTTTCTCAGTTTTTTTTTTAAAGTTTACTGGGGATGGTCCTGCTCACCACTGGCGCAGAGGACTTTCAGGCAGGGTGTCACCATGACCTACTTAGTGCAGGACGAGGTGACATCATGTTAAATTGCCAGTGGCTTCCCAGTCCTCTGGACCACTTTGTCCGGTAGCAACGCTGAACTGATCTGACCCCGAAGGCAGATTTCCGACAAGGAGGCACGTACCTCTGGCCGTCGGTATAACCTTGCTCTGTCAGCACAAGACGTCTCCCCTCCTCGGCTCCTCTGACCTGGAACAGCTGTGCTTAATCCTGCCTCTCTATTTCCAGAGCTGATCTGAAAACCTAGATTTTTCTCCTTCTCTAATAGAAAAGAGAGAAATTAGCTAAAGCTTCAGGGGATAGAAAAATGCCATAAAAAAAAGAGGTGTTATTGTGCTGTATTCTCCTGCAGCTTTCCTCCCTGAGAGAAGCAATGTTCCTGTTCACCCTCCCCATCTGAAGCAAGATTTTTATCACGTAGTGCCTGATAAAAGGTCACACTTTCACGGGCAACCAGCGACACACACAAGCATTTTCCCCAATGATTTAGGCAGGCAGTATCAGGGCTATCCAGCCCGCAACCACCAGCTCGTTCCTGAAAGCTAAACCATGAATTTTTATCAAAGGCGAGCGCAGAGGGGTGGGGTGTGCTCAGGTTATCACGGCGTTACGCGAGCGAGGAAGACGGCTCCTCCTCTCCCACCRTCCACACTGTGACATTTTAGCTGAGGAAGCTGAATCATCCTTCAATTAATGACAGGCTTTTAACCTGATGTTGAGGAGTCTCGCTGAGGTCTCCCTCCTGTTAAAAACGCCTCTCGCTACGGCCAAAAGAAGAATCACTCGAACATAGTGATTTTTCCACCCCTCGGGTTTCCGCTGTCTTCCCTTGGGAGCCATTTGATGGGGAAGGACGTGGCAGCGGGGACACTGCAGGCAGCAGCCTGCCAGGTGCCTCCCAAACCAAAGGCAGTTTAAAACACACACCGGACCCTGGGCAACAAGGCAGGGAAGAATCATCAGGCAGAGGATGACGGAGGGGAAGGGGAAGGGGAAGCAACAAGTCAGAGTGACTCAGGACACAGACCTCTCGATTGCTCCATCATGGCATTCAGGTTTTAGCTTTTTAACCAACTGCTACTTCCCTCCTGTTTCCTGGGGCAAGAGCACACCCAGGGCCTTTCGGAGGAGCCCGAAGAGATAAAGCAAGTATGCAGGGCTTAAAAAGGGATTTTATATACAAGGGATGCTCAAAAGGTCAGAGGGAAGCTTAGGAGCAGATCGTACCAAGGTTGGTGCTACTGAAAAAAAACATTGAGAAGAGGCTGGGGTCTCAGGAACAAGAACCCAGACCCCAGAGTGACTCGGTGCATTTGGTTTTGGCTGCCAACATCCCCAGTGGGCTACCAGCAGAGTCCCAGAGGCGGACGGTATTTTAGGGATGACGTTTGAACAGGTTTACAACCGTTCTCGGGACGTCAGGGGCTGACGCACCTCGTCTACACCAAACTTCCCCAGCAACGCTGGTTTTTCTGAAGTCTTGAGAAAATTTGGCCTCTGTTTCCCAGCACAGGATGGCCAAAAGAGGAGGATGGTTGGTCATTAACCCAGAGGAGAGTTTGGATTACAGAAAAGAGAAGACAAGAGCAATAACTGCAGCAGGCAATCATGAGGTGGACAAATTAAAAAAGAAGTGGGGGATTTCAGAAACGTCAGGAAGGAAGAAAGAGGATGGTTGGACTGTGCAGGGTTGTGAGCCGCCTCTGATCCCATTATGTAGGGAAAAGTTGTTTCTACTGCCTCAAAAACTCCATCACATAAAATTGTCCATGCAGGAAAGCCCAGCTAGAACCAGTACTGACATCACCTCTGTATCATCATTACAACATCCCAAAGAAACGTTTTGGGTCTAATCAAATTTCAGGCATGATGAAAGTCATTACTGTTCCGGTCGAAAGCATCGGAGTGAATCAGTTTTGAAGACATGAAGCCTGGGGAGAACAAATGATGAGGCAGATTTTGTAAGAAAGATTTTCCTTCCATCACAAAACTTAAAAGTCATGAAACAAAGTCCTTCCAGTAGCGCACAGTACCACGCAGGTATTTAAAAAGAGGAATTTAATTCTGGACTCCTAATGTCCTCTCCTAGGACCAAGAACAGTCAGATTAGCCTAAAACAATGTGACAGCCAACCTGCCAGGAGCTTGGTATCAGCCACAGGCACTCCCCGGCACAAAGAACTGAGCTGAAAAACATAACCCTATGACCCATGATTAAAGGCAGCCTATTTCTCTACATTTCAAGCCAGATGATTCCTAAGAGCACCAAACTTTCACTGTGTTTCCTTAATATTATGGATTCATGATGCCCTGCAAGGCATCAAGGATGCTTCTTAGAACCAGGACTGAGGCTATACCGGGAAATCAATTTTTTATGTGATAGCAGAATGACAGGCAGGATTTTAAGTGAATCTTGTGTATTCAGAGAGGTTGGGCAGCCAATTCAGTTTTTATTATTTCAGGAGCATTTACTGAGATGTTCCAGAGTGGTCTCGGTACCACTTCTGCAAAGTAAAGGGCTCTGAAGCTGCAATCCCAGAATAAAAATGCTGGCACTTCTGCTTCCCTTTGTTCTCTTGTCTTTATTCACTGATACATTAGCACAATTCACATAGGCAGGAAAAAAGGCGACTTGCTGTGAAGAGAGACAACTACGTCTTATTTAAATACCTGACCCATTTTCTGCTTTTCCTTTGCCTAACTTATTCAGCAAGAAGTTTGGATTTGCAGAAATAGCTGAAATAACTGTGTTGGATCATGCGAAAAATACTCTTCCTTGTGGCAAAGCCAGCACAAAAAACAGGTGCATAAACAGCAAGATTTTTGCTTATAGAAATGAAATGTTTGGAGGGGAAATGCACATTGCCAGCCTGATTCCCACTATATTCAGCACTTGCATTGCAATAACACATAACTTTCATTTCAGGGTATTAGGTGACTCCACCGGAGGACACCACCTATGTAAACACAAGGTGGACGTATACGTTCAAAGGTTTATCATCCGCCGGGAAACACAGCAAATCCCTACTGTCCGAAACTCAACTTCTTGCTCAGTAGGCAGGCTGATCTCATTTGGGAAATCACACTCCGTATCAATACCCCTGCCCTGTTAGACGGGCTTTTAAATGCTCTCAGGAGCACATCACACAGCTTTCGGCGAGGCCCAGGGAAGGTGCAAGAGATGATTCAGACCAAGCGGAGGGAAACGCTGGGGAGGGACGGCGGAGGCTGAGTGACTGCTCGTGACCCGCCGGCGAGGCTGTCGGTGCCCTCCATCTCCCTGGAATAAAAACGGGTCTGTTCCCGAGCAGGCTTAGGATGCAAGCTTTAGAGCGCAGACACGTTACTAGGCACAGTAAAATGCTTTTAATTACTGTCTGGCACAGTTTGCATTCTCAGCTGCAAAAGAATCGATCCTTCTTCCTATCTTTCCTTGCCGTGGAGCGTACAGTTTTCACTTAAATGCTATTTCTGTTGACGAGCCTCTTTCCTTCCCACCCCCGACCTGCTGCTTCATGTAGACTGGAACTAATGCCAAGGCTGTAATTACTGGCAGTCACGGGCAGCACCACTGCAGCGACTCCAACAACGTCGCCATTATACCAGGCAGCTCGGGACCCTCCGTGCCTTTGGATTCATCCCTCTCCTTCGCAAACACCCCACAGGGATTCTGCGATTCACTGCCACGGTTGCAGGAAARTGGACCTGGTGACCTACAGAGTCTTATGCTCCTACAGAAATTTCTCCAAATACAGGCAAGTTTGGCAAATCGGAGTTATTCTAAGAATGAGACACGGCATCATATATCCTTAGGTTTCCAGTCTAACGGATACTAATCACCTCACAGGGTAGTGGCAAGGATGAATAACGACAATCCCCGAGCCATGTCGAATGCTATTTGGAGGTACCAAACGGTGGTAGGCTTACCATTATCATATCCATCTTTTAGTAGGCAGAATTATCAATATTTTATGCTTCTGTATTTCAGAGTCTGTGCTAGGAGAAATCAGCAGATTTACACATGGCACTGAGAAATTTGCTACATCAACCAAATGCCTGCAAAGCTAAAGCCATTAACAAATCAAATATCTACGGCTCAAGCATTCACTATTAATTTATTTTGCTGAAGTCATCCAGCTGAGCAAAATATCTTCCCCCATCCCAGTTTCTAATCAGCTTCCATCCTCCTCTGGGCTTACCAGAGTTAAATCTTTCACATTGCTCTCTGTGATAAATTGAAAAATTGAGCTGCAAATGGGGAAAAATGAGTGGCAAAGCAAATGCTTCCACTAGTAATAGATTAACTCTTTGTTCCAAGGCTATCACATAATTTCAAGAGGCTTCCTATATGTTTTCTGAAGAGCCATTGCAGTGACAAGATAAGATGCCACCACTGTGAAATAATCTCTGGGAAAAGAATCATTCCTCTAGTCTCGAAGGGTATGCCCGCACGTGAGCTAGCTGTAGAGCGCAATGGTAGCACTACCAAAATGGCAAATTAATCCCTCACCTCAAGACGTAACTTGCAAGAGGACTATCTTACACTCATCTAACACTTTCAAATACTTTCCGCTAACTCACAAACAAGGAATATTCTTCAATTTAATTTACAAACTGCATCTGAGGATCTTGGTCTTTTGCAACGTAATTTTTTGTTTGCGAGTGACAGACGTAGCTGATGAGGGGTTTCARTAAATAAGATAAAAACAATCTTTTTGCGAAACAGATCTGTTCTGAGTCTCATGATTCTCCCTTCCTGTCTGCAGTGGAGTGAACTGGTCTTCTTCCCCTTCGCAGTCGCAGAGCTTCTCTTTTATAGCTCCAACAGCTCTACACGCAGAACATAGTAATAGGAGAACAGCTGACAACATCCAGGGCATCCCTTAATACAACAGCTAGAAGTAAGGAGATGACAGCAAAATGATACAGCAGTCAGATCTCTTAACACGCGAGCATGTGGTCACTGGACCGCAGAGCTTGGAAACGTGTTGTACCCAAAACTAAAAACCCAACATGAAAAGCCAGAGGATCAAAAGGCGTGAGCGTAGGTGCGACCCCTTGGGAGAAAGTGCTAACGCTCTCCCTGATCTCGTCTGTCTTGGCGCAGATCCTGCTTTTATCAAGGTGATGCACTGAACGACGTCCATATTATGCCAAGAGTTCGGTATTAAGCAATCTCCTGTATTGCTGGGTGAACTTCCAGAGCTTGCCCAGTGCACGTGATTAGGTTAGATGATTAGAAGAGTCTGCCTGACCTTGAGATCAATGAAAGCCCTCCTTGAGTCATGCAAGTTTCTCCGGGGCTAAAATCCTGCCACAGACAGGGAGAGCCAACAGGCTTATTCAGATCACTGAGAAACAGAGGTCACAGCAAACCTGCTGCTGCCAAGTTCAGCGCGGCATCGCCTGACAGCCAGCGCGAGCTACTTAGTGAGCCAGTCTGAAAGAATCCTACCTGAAAATGACCTGGCAGCTTATAAACCTACTTCTGCGCTTCCGTGAGGCACTGCCTCGGCAGTCCTGCTTATACGCAGTGAGGTCAAGCTTGTGGCGTACTGTTAGCATGCCCCGGTCCTGATGCTGAAAGGAGATAAAGACTCTTTTTAGACCAGCATTTCCCAAAGGTCAGGATACTCACTTGACTCTCTTCTGGGTGTACGCATCTTCACATGACACTTACATTCAGGGAAGAGCTAGCTACCTTTAAATTGCTGCACATAATTATCTCTGAATTCCTGCAGCACAAGAGGGAAACAGCTGGAATTACTGGCTCCATGTGTAAACACTTGTGACCAGGAGAAAGCAAGCTGCTGACAGGTAATTAAGTGCTCCTTAGCTAGTGTAAACACTTAGGTCACTAATTGGAGCTGCTTCTTACTCTTTTGCTCTCTCTGTCCCTCCCACAAGGAACTGAGCTGCTGCCAGCAAAAAGTCAGCATAATTAAAGCTTATTAATCTGGAGTTCTATACTCAAAAAGAAAACCTTTGCAATGATTTTTCATACCCTCCATGATCTCCGAGCTCTCTGAAACCGTGACCCGCGTGCGCTGTTGCAAGGATGAGAGGCGAGGTTCAGTCCTTGGGGAAGACATGGTGGTACAGGAGCAGGACCAAAGCCTCAGGACCCCAGAGAGCGTTACCTGGGAATGATTCGATTCCCACCCAGCGAGGCTGCAGCCAGCACTTGTCAGCCCGCAAGTATTGCTACAAGTTTCAAAGCTGCATTTTTTGGTATGTTACTTAAATTAAAAACAAGTTCTGATTTTGACTTTATAAAGGCGGTCTTCCCTGCGCAGACAAGACAAAAGCTCTGCAGACTGAAGCGTCCTGCAAATACGATGCAGTCCAGCGCCCTCACTTTTTTGAAGGTACTGCTATTAAACCCAAGCAGGGGCTATATTAACTGGCCCAACAAGCACAACGTCCCGTGACACCAAATCAGTCCAATTGTAACAAGTACTTCAATATTCTCATGCCAAGTGGACAAGTCATACACCCAAACGCTTACAGCTATTAGGATTAAGYGTTTGAAAACAGAGGTGTGAAGTGCGAGGAAGGGAAGGCTCACCCTGCGGATTTTGCTCTGCTCCTTGGGTAACCACTGGCTAATTATCACATTTTCCCTTACACAGACAAACTGTATAACTGAACCCTAAACACTCTAGACCTGCTCCAGAGATAACTTCCACTTGAGATAAAGGAGCAAGTGGTAACAGGAGATGATTAACAGCCTAACATGGAAAGTTAACCGGCCACAGCACGGCCAATGACTTACAAACTATTCCCCAGAGTACGCTGGAGTAGGAGCCCAGCAGTCCAACGCCAGTTAGAACAGCTGTTAACAACAGCATAACGAAGCACACTGAAGAGGTGTATTAAATTTCAAAGGCATTCTGGATGAAATTGGGCTGGGCAGCACAAGAGGCAGGGCTCCTATTCCCATCTCTGCCAAAGCTCCCTTATAAGCACGCTAGCTGCTTGCCTGCGTGATAAAAGATGTAAGACATTCAAAGAAATGATGAGAGGAAAGAGAAGTTAACTTACTGGTTGACTTACACCCTTTCTATTCCCCAAAGACAAGTTTGACAGCCAGGCACATAGCTTCCTCACAGCCCTCCGTAAAAATATACACCAACAGAAGGCAGGACTAGAAAACGGAATTTGCTCAAAGCCACGAACAAACAAAAAAAACCCCTTTGCATACACTATAAATTTAAAAGAAGCCAGTTGCTTTTTGGAACTGAAAAAACCCTGAAGCAGATAGGATATTACTGTGGAACGGCACTAAACTGCTGTCTCTAATTTGCAGCCCGGGACAGAAGAGCACCCGAAGCTGTCGCACGGTGCTTGGTTTTATATGGACCACAAGTTTCACTTTAGTTCCCACTGTCGTTTAACAGAATCTCAGAAGTATAGTAAGGATGCARTTAGTTTGTGTTGGCCTATTAGTCGTTATTTTCACTGCCGAAAGYATCCATGTGCTCTTCCCATTACAGCCAGAACCATCTTTATATGCTCTCTCTTGGTCCGTTGCAAAATCCCCAACCTGCCCTACTGATCCAGCATTCCCAGTTCAGTCTGAGAGAACTGGAGCCTCCCGTGCTGCAGATGTTTACCTGGGGGGAAGCTGGACAAACTGCAGCGCAGCTCACGTCCCCGCTCCGCCGGCACCCAGCTGCTCTGCATCCTCTTTCGCGGAGGAAACCGCAACCCAAGCCCAGCCTCACTATAGACTTGCGCGGCCACAGACCCGGAGCTGGTTCACATCTTTGAAGAATTACACTACTTGGGTATGTTCCTCTACGGGGGGAGCGCTATAGATGGGTGATATTAACACCTGCTACCGCTTCTGACTATATCTCAACCTGTTTTTTTCTTTCCAGGTTTATTTGACAAGGAAAAGCCAAAAGGCAAGTGATGGGCTGCAGGCTGGCCATGAGCAGAATGACAGCTTTGAAAGGGATTTTCCAAAAATTCCACTTCAGCTTCTATATGCAAAGGTCAGAGCAGGAAGGAAAAACCCTACGGTGATCCAGGACTTGTGACGAATCCGAAACCCTCAACAGCACAATCCTGTCAGTATCTGTCTGTGCTACCCTGCTCTCTCAGGGCAGCAAGATAGCCCGAGATGTCTCTCCAGCTTTTTTCATGCATTTTTCATTCACTGGCTACAGGTTATTTTTCCAGCTCTGGAGGATGAGCAGCTCCTGCAGCCCATCAATACTGTTCAGCTGTCCAGAAGAGCTGTTATCGACGAGACTGAGCCAGTCACCCGAGGCTGAGTGTGCACATTTATCCCCCTGTGCTCCCAGTTTCTGGCTGACCCAAAAAGCAAGAGGTGCTCCAGCTAGGGTCTGCTCCCAGCGGACCCCAGCTCAGTCCCGCGCTGTCTGCTCTTCCACCGCTGGCCCCCGAAAAAMAGGCTCGCAGAATGATTCAGGCTGGAGGGGATCGCCGGAGGTCACCTGCTCCATGCCCCCATCCCAAGTGGGGTCAACTTGAAAATTAGATCCAATTTCAGGACTAGGCAGCAAGCAAATCCTGCTATAGCTGATGGCTCGGGGACACTGCTCAGGGCCAGCTGCCCCCTGAACTGCTACGGCCAGCCCTGGCTGAAGGCATCAGAAGAGGCCAACTCGTGAAAAGCCGTTGCTGTCTACTACCTGCCACGTCACAACCTTTAAGGACAAGGAGATGTTGATCCTAATACAGATGAATTTAACATTTTCCTAGAGGCTTCCAGACATGGGACAGCTAGACATCGACAGCCTGCAAGCTCCACAAATGTTGGAGCCAGGATGGGACAGAAAATCTTTAGAAGGAACACYCCACATCACCTGGGATGGAGGCACACCCAGCTATTCAGGGGAGCACCCCCCGTATCCCCAGACCTGCGGTAGACTGGGAAAATGGAAATGGTTGATGGATTTACTGCTATGACGAGGCAGCCACCGCGTTGCTCTCCAGAGACAGGGATGTGGCAGTGCTCATCGTGATGCCCTGAGCATCTCCTGAACCAGGAACGTCACCGAGCGAGGCAGGGGCAGCGTACGGCCACGGCTCTTGGCAAAGAGGGACATCCAACTGGTTTCAAACCTGAGGGCAGAGCCTTCGGCTCCAAGAGGACTGGAGGATTGCCGGCATCTCCTCGCTGTGAAACTCCAGCCTCGGGGCTGATCGCTACAGTGGAGACTCCTTCCTTTACTTCATGCCTTTATCTCTTCTCCTCATCTGCAGGATCCAAAGGATACGAAAACCAAAGAGGATGAGCTGTCTGCAGCCTGGCTGCACAAGGACACAGACAAAAGGGAGAGGAGGTGCTGTGCTATTTAAAGCTGCCTCCTCCTCAATTCCTAGGGGTGGAATTTTACCTCTGGAGTGTTGATTGCTTTGTAGGAGGGATTTAAAGACTACTTATACAAAAATGATCATTAAAACCTAAATTAAACCTATGCCTAATCAATACTTTCCATTTCAATTGTTCTCMAAATCCAGAATAACGCATCCAATTTGCCACAGAGATTTACTGCCGTTTTTCTACCGTTACTAAACCAAAATCAAAATGCTGGTTTTTTAAATTATAAGTATGTAGAAAGCCCCTTTGACAATAAGCTTACAGCACAATTCCTTAACTCCACAGCATCTAAAGTGACTTCAAATTAAAAGAATTCTGAAGTACTGTGATTAGTTTGATTACTAAATAAACAACTTGATTTAGTAAAATCACTGGCAGCTCACAAAGTATTAACAAGAACAATTAACAAGTGTTGGCAGTTTCCAAGTTATATTTACAAACTGAACTGAGACTAGAATAAATACAGTGAAATCCTACCTTCTCTAATTCTTTTAACATTTCTGGTTTTCCTTTGGAAAAATAGAAAATGCTCAAAATAAGCAGCATATACTCTCAAGGTTAATGCTAATTACCTGGTCCAAAATGTCTTTGGTATTTCAAGAGTCTGGAAGAACCATCTTCCAACAAAATTCCATTTTTTTAGGTCAAAGATGGCTTTTAAAACCCCAAAAGAGACTATTCCAGCCCATCTGCCCTTGTGCCACTAGACATGAGAAATTAAATTAACACTTGGATACCTAGATTTGAAAACTGGGGGCACAAGACACAGCAGGGAAAACAGCACGTCGGAAATTAAGATGGCTTTAACAAAGCACGTGCCGGTTCAGCGCTTGCTCTGTTTAAATTTAATGAGTCATTGGGTTTTGATAATGTGAAGGCAATACAGCATGTCCCTCCTTATATAATCTTAAGTGTAAACAGATTTCGTGAATAAGCACTTTCAAGTCATAAATGGGCTTCTTGTTAATAAAATGTCAAGTAATAAGTTGCYGTACTGATGGTGATTGATGGCCAATGCTGCCTCTGGCTACAGAAAGAGAGGGCGCAGTGCTTGCTGTGTGTCAGCTTTTTTCTTTGCACTATTTCTACCCATCTGGTTTGCAAGGAAACCACAGAATTAAGGGGGATGCTCTGCACTTGGACCTAGGATAGCTTCACCCAGCCACAGGTGCTCACCACAGCCCCCCCCACCCGAGATACCAGGAGGGATGCTGCAACCCTCTGCCTCTGCTCCCAAGGATGCGTCCCTGCGGCTTTCCGGGCGGCAGTAAAATTTAACCGCTCCACTTCTTTCCTCCTGAATTGCTGGAAAACTCATCCATGCTGCCAGGCACCTGGGGGAGCTGCGGGAGGGCTGTCAGCACGCCGGCGGCTCTGCTGTGGGCATGAAGCAAGGAGGCTGTCGGCTTGCGCTGCCGCTTGGTTCGGCTGCGCCCTCTGATCAAAGGTGCGCAGTCCGCAGGGGGCTGGCACAGGGGCAATATCTAGAAGCCAAATTAACCTTCCTCGGGTGACAAAAGCCTTGGCCAGACAGCCGCTGCAGGCAGGCGAGAGCAGGCAGGCTCACACTCGGCACTGCTGCCTCCGACGGCTGCCGGAGTTGTTTAACCCAAGCGCCAAGCTACGCTCGTAACCAAAATCTGTTCTGAAAAGTGATAAAGCGGAGCTGGCTATGTGGTTTAACAGCAGCTTGATTCAGCTCAAGTAGCTTCTTTATCAAGTGAAAATGAAACSAGGCACGAAGCCAAGCAAGTGCCTCTGCCCGGCTCTGACACTGCTCAGGTGAATCTGTTTTCACGCCGTTCAAGGTGAGGGCAGAACCACGCTCACATAAAGATGTTTTTTTAAAAAAAAGAGTGAACGTGGTTCTTGGACAGCATGAGAAAGGAGCAGCRGATAGCAAAAAGCTAGGAGTGCGGTGGGAAGGTGGGGAGGAAGGCGAGGGTGGACAGGGTGCAGGGRGAGGAGCGATGGGGCAGGGGCCAGGCCCACCATGGGGCTACCACCCCATGTTCTCCACCCCTGCCAYTCTGATGAGTGTTGGTCAACCGATGGACGTCAGCATGGAGTAACTCGCCCTCTGCCCATGCCCAGCTCATCTGAAGCCACTCACATGGCGCCAGAGAAAAAACAAAGGACAATTTTCTCCCTGTCCTCCAAAGACAACCTGGAGTTGCATCAATCTCCTGCTTCCACCCTACGCTCCTGCCTCTCCTTCTGCAGTGACAGCTCTTCTCCACCGGCTCCATTTTTAAAGGCAAACCAGAGGGTTTTTTTGTAACGCAATATTGCTGGGTTTTATCCCAGACAGATTGTGCTCTTCTCTTTCTTGCAGGCTAAGGCTACGTCCTGACCCCGTCCCACCCGGCGCTGCCCAGAGCATGAACTTGCACCCGAGCACTGCGGCCAAGCCGTCACCGCCTTCGCACGCTGGTTGTGTGCCTGGGTTTCTTGCCAGCCCCGACCAAATGACAAACAGCATTTGAGACAGAGCACCAAGACGGGCCTTTTGAAAGCTACAGATTTAAAGAGCAGATTAAGAAGACAAATATTTGAAAATAAGGATATTAGTTTAAGGAGAAGTGGAGATTTTTGGTACCCAGATGCTGGCAAATTCTCTTTTCATAGGAGATTTGCTGTTCCCTGGCAATGTGCGCCAGCCAGTTTATTGTCATCATCTGGGCCAGGACTCCTCTTTGTGCGCAGCAGCGGCTGGCATAAAAACCTCATTGTTGGTGACTACAGCACTCGTGTAAGTAATACCAGTATTGCTTTGCTCCCCCTGCCTAGGCCTTCTAGTTTTTTTCCCCACAATATTCCTTCCCATCAAGATTGCAGATCATCAGAGAATTGATAGTGCCAAATTCGGACTCCAGTCCACATTCAGATGAATAAACCTTTCCTAGATCTCCATCAAGGGTGTTGGATATGTGATATTTCCGGAGGAAATTCCGTGTTTCTGACTGATCTCTTGAAAAACATTTCCGCTTCTGTGTGGCACTGGCCAGCTGGGAAGGCAGTGAGCACAGCCTGGCCCAGCACAACAGGAGGTTTTTTTGCTGGTTTTATACCTCCATGCCAAGGTCTTTGCAGAGAGCTGGTGGTGGAGCAAGGAGAAGAAGGTGGCTTCTCCTAAGACCCTTACAAATGCTCGGTAGCTTCGGAAACTGCAGCAGTTAATTGCTGTCAAATGAAGAAGGCTCTTCAACTGAAAGGAGAGCACCGATTGCCCGAGGTTATCACAGCGGGTTATCGGGACAGAGAGCAGGGGAGCCACAAACATGACAAATACAATACTGCTGGAGGCCTGACAGCGGTGTCTCCTGGGACCTACAGGACCGGAGGCTTCCYACTGCCCAGCCTCCCCTCTCCTGCTCCTTGGTCGGTTCCAGAGTCAGGCCACCTCCTGAAAACTTCGCAGACCTTTCCTTTGTCACCATCTCCCAACGCACTAGTAGGTAGATCTTATCTGAATGACCTGAAAAGATCCTTCTGAAGTTTTGCCCCAAGGTTCAGCAGGGAGATTATCACACCACTTCAGGACTGGCTGGCGTTCCCTGTCCGTTCTCCGCCTGAAAATCAGCAGCACAGCACCTGGGTCAGACTGTGATACCGGATGGCTTTGAGGCTGGAAGACTGAGAAATGAAACAAGAATGTCTCATTTCAGACATGACTGTCCTGGTTTTGGCTGGGATAGAATTAACTTTCTTCCTAGTAGCTGGTATAGTGCTGTGTTTTGGATTTAGTGTGAGAATAATGTTGATAACACACCGACGTTTTAGTTGTTGCTAAGTAGTGCTTACACTAGTCAAGGACTTTTCAGCTTGCCAGGCTCTGTCAGGGGCACAAGAAGCTGGGAAGGAGCASAGCCAGGCCAGCTGACCCAACTGACCGATGGGGTATTCCATACCATGGGACGTCATGCCCAGTATATAAGGCTGGGGGAGGAAGAAGGAAGTGGGGGACGTTCGGAGTGATGGTGTTTGTCTTCCCAAGTCACCGTCACGCGTGATGGAGCCCWGCTKTCCTGGGGATGGCTCAACACCTGCCTGCCCATGGGAAGCAGTGAATGAATTCCTTGTTTTGCTTTGCTTGTGTGCGCGGCTTTTGCTTGACCTGTTAAACTGTCTTTACCTCAACCCACGAGTTCTCTCACTTTTACCCTTCCGATTCTCTCCCCCGTCCCACCGGGTGGGAGTGAGTGAGCGGCTGGGGGGGGCTGAGTTGCTGGCTGGGGCTGAACCACAACAATGACCAAGGCTGCTCCTCAGATTTCAAGACTTTGTGTCAATGGCCCTAAAGAAGCTGCGCCAAATATTACACACACAGGGAGAAATGTTTTTGTCTAGTATTCATAGATAACAATCAACCCAACTCTGAAACTAATCTACAAACTGATAGATTGACCRTATCAAGTGCTAACCGTAGTCTGTTTTTTTTCATTTTAAATCATTCTTCTAACTCTTTTGTGAAAACATTTCCAGTCCGTCATTTTCTACGTTTAACTATGGACAGGAGAAGCAAGAACCACCACTCTAAGTAATGTCTCATTACTGTGAGTAAATACTCTCTTTAGCAATCAACCCTCTCATAAATATACAGAATTTCCTTGGTCATATTGTCAGATCTTTTTTTGCATCCTTAAGTTGCAGGAGCACAATGCTATGAAGGTGGATTGCCAGTTTGGGAGACCACAGATCTAAATGACATGCCACCATTTCTATTTGAAGAAGATTATCAGGGACTTCCCAAATCATGCATCTTCACAGAATTCTCTCTCTCTAAAGGTATCAGACTGGATGCTGCGTTTAACTTCCTCTAGTTTTGTTGGCAGCATCCCTCTGGTCTTATCCTTGTGCATAGCACAATGTTTCAAGGAGATGGGGTGCAAGTTCTACTTGTTACCCTTCTGTGATCCTGGAGAGCACTTCAGGATTGCTTCCAGAGAGCCCCAAGAGATTCCATCTTGACTTCACAAGCTCTGACTTGAGCAAGTTTAGAATTTCCAAAGAAATCAGTCTTGGAATGAGTCAGGAAGTGTTACGCTGGTTTCTAAAGGCATTATCTGKGCTTTAACTTTTGAAGAAGCTAAAGCTTCAGTAAAGGACATTCACTGAGGCCAACTAAGCCAAAAGTGTTTTGCTTGAAAGACGGGAAGTTCTTGTTTCCCAGTCCATGACCTTGGTGCCTGCACCCTCTGAATCACCTCACCCACCTTCCTCAATACCCAAACCCGAGCGCCAGCCCCAGCTGCGAGACACGCGTAGCGTGCTTGAACCCAACGGCCGCAGCGAGCAACGCGTGCCAGGGTACCATAACCTAGGGAAGGACCTCCAGCAATCTTCACCGTCTCAGCCTGGGCCTTTGCAATGCAGACCGGGAGCAGATTTTCCCTGCAGATACCACCTGAAAGACATCTGTGAAAYGCTTCCGATGAYGGGGCAGCCACAACTTCTCTGTGCCTGGGACCCTGCGATGGGGAGAGGGATTCAGCTGCTTTCTCCTGCCGCTGACTCACAGCTTTGCRGGCTATGGGGCCGCCTCCATATTTTCTTCTGATAAAATGAAATCGATGCCTCCAAAGAAAAGAATTTAGCTGAAAATKGAAATTGTGAAAGCTCAGTCCTGAAGCAGCCCAGGAGTCCACGCTTGTAAGTCTGGAGGCAAAGGAGTCTGGAGAGGTTTTTCCAACACACGGCTTCACAGCCAAGTTTGCAGCAAACACTTCTCCAACCCCAGCCATTTCTCAAGTGGCCCTAACACATTTCTGTTTTCGGGGTCGGGATGCTGAAGGAATAACTCACWGTGGAAACACTAGAAGTCTAACATCAGAGTATTAACATTTGTTTGAAAAGAGCAGCAGCGACAGGAACAAAAAGCCGCCAGACCTCATGCCAAACGGCCAGATGTTTTTTTTTTCTTTTCACTCCTGATTTGCCGGGAAGTTTCTGTACCACAAAAGCTGCACTGATTGCGCTGTCAGGAAGAGCTCGCCAAGCTCACGGCGCTACCTGGAAGTCTTGCTGTATTTCAATTTATATTGCCCCAAAGATACCACTTAGTTACCTAAGAATGTATGAAGACACTGGAGGGAAGAAACCATTTCCTCGACAAGGCTTTCCTAATGGTGGAAGGTTATAAAGGGGGACTCTACAATATSCCATATTTTTGTTTGATGCTGACAATATTTATCATGTTAATGCAGAGAACCTATATGCCATATTATACTTCAGTTCAAACAACCGGCTCAAATTCCAAGAGYCAAGGTTGTTCTATCAGTGTCGACCACATCGGCCACAGTTCCCTGTGGGATTACCCTGAGGATATCAGGGATCATCCGTGTGGGTTTTCATTTCCCAAGGGAGAAGGAAAAGAAAACATCAGAGTGTGATCCAAGCCACGTGGCAAAGCCAACACCGCCAAATCAAACTCAACGGGGGGTATCCTGCACTTACTTTTGTGTACACGTGAAAGCCTATTTTTCTTTCCAGCAGAAATTTAAAAACAACAATATGAAATAAATTTCAGTCTTTTCTTATGTGTCTAACTGATACTAGCTCTGAGCACCGTACTTCTCCAACTCCTACATGTAGTATTTTGGGGAAGGGGGGAGTGTGAACAGACTTCCCCTGGGAAGTTCAGGATCCTGTTTTGACCAGCTGACCTTCAGTTTGCATCAACAAATGGACATTCAGTCATTTTTACATATTCATGCAAGATACTGCTAAGCAAATGCCTAAATAGGCAAGGTAAAATAATCTGCTGCGTGTTCTTAAGCTCTACTCTACTTAAAACAGACCCCAGCAGGCAACCAAACAGATTATGGCCACTGATCTCTCAAAACCTTCATTTTGGGGGTTTACTCAAAGGTGTCATTTTCCTCTGAAACACGACGGGATGACTCCTGGTGTTCTTCATGCACGGGGTAAGCCTCTACGGCTCATCCCACGCTGACTGTCTGAGGAAAGTGGTGGGCAGTGCTGCTGTAACGTGGGTCGATGGGGCAGAGCTGGGAGGCAGACGAACCCCAGAGCCATGCCAGGAAGGATGCTCCGAACCAGCTGGAGCACACGGGTGCAGTCCTACCACAATCTTCTTCTGAAAAAAATAATCCAAAGCCGGGCACGACAATAATGCAGAGAACTCACAGTGATGGGGGATAACTTGAGCACTGTCCGAAAGAGGAGAAAAAAAATAAAAAAGAGAATTTGGCATAACCTCAGGCAGCACAGGAAACTTTGCTGGGGAAGTACCTTCCACCAAGAGACGTTCCCTGGCACTGGCCTATCCGAGAGGCTACCGGGGCTATTTATTTCGGCAGCCCAGTCCGACCAGCACTACCTGTACCGTGTCTCACCACACCGACACGTGACGTGCTCAGACTTGCAGCTGCAGGTGTTTCAGAGAGGAATTATGATGCATCCAAAGTGCATCACTTCTCTTCTGACAAACACACCACCTGCTTTCATCTCAGCACGTAGTTTTACTCGCCGGTCAAATCAAACACGCTAAGTTAATTGCAGGGACAGAGACAATCACCTAGGAAAAACATARTATTTCGCCAGGTCTGAAAAGCACAGGCGTATCTGTCATCAGATGTGAAAATAATGCAGACAGACGTGGCAACATGAGCAGGAGGAAAAAAAATGACAGGACAATAAAAACGTAATATGGACTGTTTAAAAATAGATTTCAATTTATATCTGAGCAGCAATTTCCCCTTAGTAGACGTATTAGCTGAACGCAAAYGTGGACACAGAGCTCACATTTATTTCTTGAGCGAAACCCTCCATGAAGATGTCATATGAGGCAAGGCAGAGAATACTCTGCATTTCCACAACAAGAATATTACACAGAATGAGATGCAGCGAAAGCAACCAGGAAGTAAAACACTTCCACCTCAAAGCTYATGATACAAGAGAAAAAGAGAAATACTCTTATACTGCAACCTGCTGGTCCCGCTGCTGTTAGATGCTGCAACTCTGCCGGGTACGAGACCACCCCGCGGGGACGCGCTCCTAAAGCTCCCTGACATTCAAGAAGCAGGCAGAAGGGAAAGTCTGTGAATTAAATTCTTTTTAGTCTTAGGCCCAAGACTGAATTCTGAAGTGAAATAAGTCAATTAAATAGACTTCAAAGTATTTATCCTGCCTTAGACTAAATCACTATTTTAATAATAGGTTTGTATGCCAAGAGTTTAATAGCTTCAGCAAAAAATATCTAAAATGTA
The DNA here is from genome assembly GCA_030449065.1 of Oceanodroma leucorhoa. NCBI lineage: Eukaryota > Metazoa > Chordata > Aves > Procellariiformes > Oceanodroma > Oceanodroma leucorhoa. The sequence continues at coordinate 2,125,533 of JASVER010000116.1, forward strand.
CCAGATGATATATGTTCTTGTAGGAGCCTTACAAAATCCAACCCACCTTCTAATAATAAACTGTTTCAGGCTTTCATTTTCTAAATTGTATGTGTACTTTGGAGAGAGGTTTTCTTGAACCCGCTGCATAATGAAAGATTTCAATAAATCTTGTCAAACCAGACAAACAGAACTAAATTTTAATTTTACTTTTAGATTGCAGCTGAGTGCTCCAGTAGATGTATTTTTTCTGTAATTGCCACATAACTAAGGCGGAGGAGTTTGCTTATTTTTAACAAGATAGTGTTATTGTCTCCATGTGTTAAAACACGTAGTTGTCTACAAAAATTTAACCTTTATATATGCAGAAGTAGATTTGTCTCCCCTGCTCTAGYTCTGGCCAGTAAGGGAGAGAAAATATTACAGGAGGGGAAGGGAGAGAAATATTACAATAATTGGAAAGGACACTTTAACCCCATGGTAAGGCTCAGTATGGAAAATTACTCTATACATTATCATATCATATGGTGCTGCACAGACTTACAGCCATGGCTGAAGCTTGGCTGTAGTTTGAGAAGCAAGACGACTTTTGTTGTTAAATCACACTGTGAAAAAACAACCAAATTCACGGTACTCCTGAGAAATAGGCTTTTTGGTGCTATTTCCCCATTTCTGTATGGTCTGAAGAGCCTCCATCAACTCACCGCAGCTGCACATGATGAGGGGGAGTTTTCAGAGCACTGAGTAATTTTCATGTTAAGGGTTTCTATCCAGCACGCCGTACTGAAGCACACAGTGCTAAAAATAAGAGAAAATGCCCTCCCTTCCAGCCCACGAGAACGCAGGCGGGTTACCTCCACCGCCCTCCTCCTCCTCCCCATCCCCGCTCCGGGAAACCCGTGTGGCTTCTGCGCGGAGAAAGGGGCAGCAGCGACCCCACGGCCCCTCCGCCGCCGAGCCATTTTCATATTATTATTATTATTATTATTTTTGAGGATTTGGCGATGAACTCATTAAATCACCAACGCGGTGTGACAGCGAGCGGCTGAGATGCTGCTGCTGTGGCCATGGCAACCGTCCCCCCCGCTCAGGGGACCTCGCCAGCCCCGTAATTACTGTCACCCCCAATCAAGCGCGGGCAGCCCGTGGCGAGCCGTCGCCGCGTGCCGTCCGGCCGTCGGCGTACAAAGGATCGCCATTTTCCCCTCCTCTTCGCCGGGGGAGCCCCTGGCACATCTGTATTCCCAGCCCAGGCTTTCCCCCCGTCCCGTCCCCCTTCCCATCCCTTCCTCGCTGGCTCTGCTCCAGCCCTTTCCTAGAAAGGCTGAAACAAAAGATGCTCTGGCTGCGTCGCAAGGAGATCCCTGCAAGGCATCGCTTTTCCTCTGCCTGCCCCCTCTCCCTGCGGCTGCTCCCCTCCCGGGGTGGGCCAAGGCGCTGGGGATCGCTCCCAAGGCAGGCAGCAGCCGTCCGACCCACCAGGCTATTTGGAGAAAAATATTCCTTGCCAAGGTTTAACTGGCAGGGAGTGAAGGCTTGTCTTTGTAGAGTTAATAAAGCAGACTAAAATATTCTACAATATTGAGGGTTTTTTTTGGTGTGGTTTTTTTTTTTTTTTTTTTTTTTTGAAGACACAGCTTGAATTCATATTTACACTTAAGGGTATCTTAATTCACGCTATCTAAATTAAACTGAGCGCAGCGAGCACTGCAGTGGAATGCATCGGACATAGCAACACATCCCTGCAGCCAGGCAGAAAGGACCAATGCTGTAATGCTTATGCTAAAGAGGAGACGAGCCAGGCAGACCGCAGGCAGGACGGCAGCGGCTCCTCACCCAGTGCCTGCACAGCCCAGCTTCTGTCTCCACGCCGAGCTGAGTCAAGGCTGCGAAAGATGATTCAATCCAAAATATTAAGAGMAAATCCCATATATATGTTCTGATAACCAGTTCATTACAAATACAAGATGTAACTAATACTATTACAGATATTTACAGATAAAAATCCTTGCCAGTTAAGCTTATTAATAGCGTTCAAGTAAATGCTAGCATCTTGTTGACTAGATCAGAAGAGTTTATGATAGTATCATCTCCGGTGTTGGGATCCGTTAAGGTACCGCTGCCATATGAGGAGGAAGTGAAACATTTGCATAAGCTAAAAATTTTATACTTTAATGTGCAAGCATATGAAACTGCAGCACGCCCCCACCGYCACCTTCCTTACCAAGGAAACATCCTCTCTCTGCTGTATCATTTCTATCCGTGCTCTAAATCACCATGCCTGAGTCATGGGAGAACAGAACAGCCTTTCTTTGCAAAAATATATTTTCCCAACACATGCAGTTCTCAACTCCACAAGTTCCTCGAATATTTTTAATGATGCTAAAAAAGAATAATTAAGTCAGGAGTTGCAATTAAGATACCCTCAATCATAATTCTTACTTTCAATCAGACCTTGACCTCTAATTCCTACTCTCTCGAGCTCAACTGACAACATGTAGCAAAACCAAATACAGGATGTGGACGCTGTCAGCAGCTCAAAATGAAAACACCCCACCAGAAGTTCATCAGACGTTTCTCTTTAGAAGAGCATTTTAAAATTTGACATGGCACAGCTTTAACGTGCTATTTTCCGCGTGCTGGTGAGAGCCCTTTCCAAGCCAAACACGGGAGCTGAAAGGCAGCCTGTCAGCGAGGGCAGCGTGTCTCACTGACAAGCAGCCTCGGCTCCCTGGCTTTTTCTGCGTACAGCATTTTTGGCACTCCTTCGCTAAACCCTCCCGGGGCCAACCTTGCAGCACACTACTGCTTACAGCCTGGGCAGAAATGCTGCAGGGCAGATTGCTGGAGGATGCTGCCGCTGGCTGCTGTCCTGAAACTCCCCGATATATTTGTGCCTCTCTCCCCGCTCCTGGTAGAGGACGCTCTTCAAATGAATATTTAAACACCTTGAAAGCAAATGATTGATTCTTGGGTCAGGTCTGTACTATCGCGCATGTTACTCCAGCAACAGATGGAGAGAGCATCCCTTTTCTGTTCCAAAGGCCTATGCCATCATCCGCACGGGGCAATAGCAGCAGTCGAGAGAAGCTCCTTTTTCTAGCTTTATTTGTCCGCCAGCGGGGCTCCGGTGCTGCTTCCCTGATCCTGCTCTTCCAGACAAAAGCAGCATCTTGTGTGAGCCCCAGTTCAAGATCTCGCTTAGCAGCGTGAAAGCCGAAGCTGTCAATTACAATTACTTCTGGTTTAGCTGTCCTTCCGAGCAGGTTTCCTGAGCCGCTGCTCCTCTGACAGGCTGTGCTGCTGACTCTTTTCCAAGCTGAAGTACACGAGGATTTTAGGATATTACAGCCTCTCTCCATACCTATTTTGTTTCCCCAGACAAAAGGTTTTCCACTAATTTTGGGTCTCCTCCCTCCTSCACCTCCTCATTCTCATACAGTTTCTAGCCTCATCTGAAGACCACATTATACGAAAGAAAAGGATTAAATTTAGCTTGTAAGGTCACCATAGTTTTTTCTATGTTTATCGCTGCTGTATTTAATTGCCTGCATCACAAGGATCAAAGACGGATGAAGTGGGAAATTTAGTAGCSAGCAAACAAGCGCCAATATAATTTGATGGCTGACTTTCTGCTCGCTGCTTTATCCTCATTAATCCAATTCCTTTGAACTCAAGCAGGAGATGCAATAACATATCATTGGCAACCAACCTCCCAGGGATGCCAACAGGGATAGGATTCCCAGGTGAGTTGGAGAGAGACGAGCCGATGATGTTGGAATTTCCCAGCCTACACGCGGGCGAGCGAAGCAAAACTTCAGGAGCGCTGACCCCATGTCGGTCTGCCGGAGAAGCTGCCGACACGGGGAACCTTGCACGAACCCTGCGTTCCAGGCACTTTCCTTTGCATCTCCTCTTCTGTCTTTAGAAAAGAGCTTGTGAATTTAAGTAACAGATTTATTGATATTCTGTATYACTACCTACAAAATAGGGTAGGATCAACAACATACCATTTAAAAGTATTYCCTGAATAATTTAAGAAATGGCCCTACTGCTCCATATCTCAGAGCAAGCACTGCAAGCCACAGCCAGGCGTGACGCACCGTAATTGTAAGTAAAATTCCTCCCTATAATGTTGTCCTCATGCAAATCTGGTACAAATTGGGTATCACAGATGAACAGGAACCCAAGCTGATGATAAAGCTGTCCTGCATCTTAGGAAAAGAAATGGAATCAGATATTGGTCTTCAGGTCCAAGATATCACTTGGTAGGGTTGCAGGATGAAAGCTGGTTGCAGCTCACTCCATACGATAAATGGCCACTGTCTCGGGGGTGCCAGCGAGATGGGGGCACGAAGGGAGAACGTGGCTGGATAAAGCCTTTTGCCTTTCAACTACTCTGCAGCAAAAACCTCTTTATTCCCTTTTTGAAATTCATGACTTGGAAAAATGAGCAGACACTGCTMTGCATAATCACATGTACATACCTGTGGTCTGAAAACAACCCAATCTCTTCCTAGTCATTGCTACCATCAACAGTGACAACACCCGCTGACACCGGCCAGCAAAAGGTGTTTCAGCTGACACAGCCAAAGCAATCAAACTCATTAGCAGTGAGGATGCCTCAGAAGCTGGAGAAAGRGCAGCTACACATCAGGGATCTAATTTGCTTCTTTCCTCACCTTCATTTCATCACCTACCACCTCTTCCTTGGCTTGTTACYTTTGTTTAAAAATTTATACAGCCCCTGCTTAAACATTCTGGTGTGCTGTGCCTATGGGAATCTGTGAAGACGTGACTTGGGACTTTATGCATATTTAGGGATATTCCAGCTGGGCAAGTACCTTGAAAAAGCAGTTCTGAGTCTGTTGGAAACGAAACAAGGAGGATGACAGAGCTTCAGATGAAACAACGAAACAAAGCCCATTAACCCTCTTTCAACAGCGTCTGGGTAAAACACGGCACACCTCAAATGAGACGGGGCGAATGCGTCATCCCAAGCACAGCTACAGCTGAAGATCCTTCACTAACTGGCTACACAATGAAACCCACCTGCATTCACAACCTGTCTAGACACAAAGGAACTCCATTCTAATTAAACCTATTTAGCTAACCCAGTGCAAACCCTGTGGAAGCATTCAGTTCGGTAAGGCTTAGACTAAATACAAACCTTCCCAGGAATAGCTGTCAGCAAGAGGTGGGAAGATGCACAAAGGGACTGACATGGTGCTGAAAAAATACTTTTTATATAGACACAGCTGTATTGGCACAGCTTTTTTGGCATGGAGGAGTGAAATGTGATGTTCAAGACAGTTGTCCGCATAAATAAAGGGCACAAAGCCTTTGGAGAGCCGGATGCTGTCCCCTTCGCAGCAAGTCCCTTCCACTCCACAAAGCTTCAACCCTTCATCTCCCCTGACATTTATACCTGCTAAGTCGTTTGAAATCCCAGCCTGGATGCCCACATCCCCAAGTCCGGTCAGATCACTGCTCTGAGAAATGGAGATAAGCGCACTGTGAGTGACGGTCTATTCGAACAACAGGGAATTATGCAGCAGCCCAAGACCTAAGAGGCAGGAATTCAGTTTGACCCATTGCAATTCACCACGAGGTTGCCCGGGGAGGGCGAGGGTACAACGGATGCAGAGCACATGCGGGCAGCTACAGCGAGGCTGGTGAAGGCTCAAGCTGGAAGCAGGACTTTGTAGCAGACTCGCACTGAGGACTGCTTGGGAGGGGAGCTGACCTTTTATAAGCGCAGAGGAAAGTCAAAAACTTTCCCCTGAAATGTTAYGGTTAAAAATAAGCTCCTGGTAAAAAAACTAAAAAACTGTTGTATATTTAACCTTTTCCTTCCCAAATTCCCCTCCACTGGCATTTGACATTTGGGTGGCTTGGGAGTGAAAGAGGAAATACAATTTTGTCTTTTGAAAAAGAAGGCGCGTTTCAGCCTGGTTACCTTTGCTGGTAAAATCGCGCTTGCCTGTCCATCCGTCTGTCCGCACCCCACCCCTAAGTCTGACAGAGAGAGAGAAGACTAATAAATAAACTAAGTGAAAAATTAACTGCCAGAGATATCCAAACAAAYACCTTCCTCATGGAAAGGCAAGTCAAACTCAGCCCTTCCATGTCCTTTTTGCCGGCTGCTGTCAAGCAAGCACATGTATTCCTCTGCACTGGCCACATAACGCGCCGTCTCTTGCCTGGGAGGCTGCCGTGGGAGGACAAGCAGAGAGAGGAGGAATCAGCCGTTATGCCAACAGTGGTGGTATTTAGAAGAAAAGGACCCAATCCTTAGGCAACCTGGTTTTATCTGTTCCACTGCTGGGAGCGATGGACATCGCCGTTAAATAGCACAGCCACCGTAAGCAAAAAACCAAACGCAACGTTAACCTGTAACGTGCCTTTTTCAGGGTCACACCTTAATCCCTTCTCTCCTTACCATTCATAAACCATCTCTGTCCCAGGACTGAAGATGTTTTTKTTCTGGGTTAATAAGCTTTGAAGTTAGAAGTGAATTCATTTCCAAGCATCCAACGCTCCCTGCGTGAGCAGAGCCCGGCGGCTGAGTACCCCAGCTCGGGTGCTCCACGACTTGCCTCACTCGGGTATCTGCTGGGGTCTTGTGTATCCCYGTTTGGGGGGCTGTCCCACAGCAGCTCAGTAACCTCCCCAGCAGCAACAACAAAGCAAATCACAGGCTATGACAAATTAAAGTGCAGAAACTGTGCAAGCGCTGTAAATGATCTCGGGTTTTGCTACCGAAACTCTTACGCCTGGGCTAGGCTAAATGCAAGCGGTCAGACCTTGGCACCAACCGCCTCAGTAAACTGTGTAACATACACAAATACTTTAGGTTCCTCCTTTGGACAAAGGCTTTAAGCTGATTTACACGTAYAGAAAGAAAAACACGGGGTGAACTCTGCAATAGCCAGAAGATCACTGAACTTCTTAATAATTTCCTTCCAATCTGCAGTCAAGTTTGCATTGAGCTAAATTTGGTTGAATTCTTTAACCAAACCCAAAGGAAGTTGGCTTATCAGGGAAAAATCTCCTGCAAATAGAGCATCCCTTAGAAGCTACGTTGACAGGCAGACAGCTTTTATCTCTTTTACTAAGTCTTTAAAAAAAAAACAAAAACACAATCCCACCAAACCCAAAAACTAGGTCAGTGTTGGCCACCCTGCCATTTCACACTCTATATTTAGCTATAACTACTAGCATACAACAAAGCGAGTACATTGCTATTAGCTACAGAAGATGTGTGATCATAACTGACATGTGACTTGCATGAACAGCCTACCCTACATGACGAATCCAGAGTCCCGGGGAGTTTATAAACACTGAGCCATCAGCACTAACCTCCTCTGTGTTCAGATAACATTCATTAATTTTGCTATTTTTCTCAACATAAATATGAACAGAACACGCCTCTAATCCCGTGGGCAAGATAAATGGTTCAAATGTGAGTTCAGCAGCAAAACTCCCTAACTTACAGGTGCACCCATTAACTGTTGGGAGCACACGCACCCACGTTTACAGTTACCTGGCTCTGAAGATGAAATATTGGAGGCTTACAAGAATACCTGGCGTTTTAACATCTTCAAAGCCACACGTCTCCAATCACTTACTGGCTCCATCCCCTGTCCTCCCTCCAGCACACATTAGTGTGGCACAGTATTGCACATCTGCAGAGGGTTAAGAGCAGCAAGGTCAAGAGGAGATTTGCTTGGTGGTTGTAACATGCTGATGGCCAGGTGGAAGGATGAGAAGYGGCTCAGGCCTGGCAGTCACAGCTAAAAGAGGTGGTAACAGAGTTTTGGGTGTAACCTCAAAGTCATTAATCATAGCAGGTATCTCAAATTTCACAAATACAAAAGCACTTCCAATTTATTTAAGGTAAATATGTGGCAACAGCCTAGACAGGAATACCAGTGATGACCCTGCCTTGTTCACCTCATTATCTGCATCAAGGCTTCTCACATCTTGCACCCCACCAACACGGCTCGTAGGCAGCGATGGCAGCAGCTCCCGGCTCCGACTCAGACTGGGCACAGCCACWGAAAACACACACCTCTCCTTTTTCCTCTTGCGTGTCCCATGGCTCCCTAAACTGGCATTTAAGCAAGTCCTGCCACTCCCTGTATGCACACAGCGGGGCTCCCGACGCCTCGTGCCCTTCAATCTCCACCTCACCCTGCCTCGCTTCCCCGGCGGGTCCTGCAGGTCCCAGCGCACAGACGCTGCTGGCAGGCCGGAGAGGCAGATTTTCCTGCCGAGCTGCCGCCACCAGCAGTGCTCCTTTTCAGCTTAGCGTGCACACAAGAAAAGTAGAGTTGAAGCCCCCAGCACCGAGAGGAGTCATCAGCACTAGTCATTCATCATGCAATTACTCAGCTGCTCAACCTCCAGCTGCAGTAGGTATCTTCACACCAGTGGGAGATCCTTGTTATTCACTGTCAAGCATGACATGACATGACACATCCCCAACGTCTACTGTTTGCAGATGTGTGGAGTTAAGCTGGACACTTAAGTCCCTCTTTAGTCACACTGAGGTATCAGGACTGGATTAGTCTAAGCTTTCTTTAAAGCATACTCCCTCCAAGTTGTTTTTCCTGCCCTGTTCTGAGCTCATCTGCATGTGTCCTGTTCCCTTGTCTTGTCATCCATGGTTTTTCCTGGCCAATTTGCAAGATACAGTACCAGTGGAACTGTAGGAGAGACACAAGAGGACTATCAACATTCAGAAGTCTTTATGTAAATCATTATAAAGCAAATTAATTCCAGTCTGAGCCAAACTCAACCCCGACCAGCAGCTGGGTAAACACATATGCCTCCAAACTGCAAGCGTACAACTAAAGCAAATACAAGTAGCTGGTGAACGCTTTGGGAAATGGCATCCCTAGCCCACTTGCCCCAAAGCAGTATCAGTTAAAACTCATCTGCTCAGATCTGAAGATGGATGGTGGAACTAAGGTCTTAAACACAGGCTTCTAGTGCCATTTTAGAGACCCTAGGATACACTCCTTGCCTCCAGCTGCCACTGCAGAAAGGCACAAGTCTCCTTTAAGTCCCGTATCCCACCTAYCAGCCCTATGCAGATTCCTGACATAGCTCAAGGCATTTAGAAATGGCACCAAACACCTCTGCTTAGGCAAACTAATTCCACTCCCGTCTACTAGTTCAGTCGACTGCAAAACCCCTCTTGACGCTTGAGTTGGGACACGACAGCACGTGCCTATGGTGGGGACGCACCTTATGTTGACAAAGTCTGGAAAACATAGCATCCTCTCCTATATCACCCCCAAAGTGACATGTTCAGCAAGGCAAAACAGAACATGTGCCGGCTGCTGACGGGACAAATTTATGATTAAGTGTTTTACTCACCCATTTTACCCTCTTCAAGAGTTCCTGGGAGAAAGTGTCACTGCTTGGATTTGGATGCTAACACCAAGCCCCCCCCAGTGCCTGTGTGACTATCTCACATCTAGATGAAAAGCTTGCAGCAGCCCAGGGTCACTGGGTTCAGGCACCAGAGTATCTTCCCTTTCCTCTTTTCTACATTAAAAAAAAAAAAAAAAGGATCCATTCAGCAGATGCTGCGATGTCCTGCACATGGCTGGAGGGCACCCCAAAAGCATCTTTTATGCTTCCATTAAAACCATCAAGCAAGAAGCTCTATGAGTAGAGGAACAACTACAGCCTGCTTTCCTAAAAAATAACAACCCAACAAAACGTGCCTCGCACTCCTTACACCACTGCCTTGTCCCTCAGCACCCTTCCCTCACACCCAGCTTTGCATTTCCATGCTGTGATACTTCTTTTTCTTGGTGGGTTGACRAAGCAGCAAGGCAGCAACTCCCCACCGGGATGGAGGATGGCTGAATTCCCCTGCCTTTGGCTGCAGAGAGATTTTAGAGTTTGCCTCTTTAATCAAAATGAGTGGTTTTCAAGAAACTTAGAGAGAATGATCTTTGCTACSTCTCTCCCTCACTGTCAAATCTGAGGATACAGCAGCCACATAAAACCATGTTTCCCTGGGAAACCAAGCTAAAAATAGCCAGGCTGCTTGGCTGGGGAGACTGGCCTGGAGTTTTTGAAATTGCAGTTAGGACGAGATAGCACTGGGGGTTAAGTATCTGCGTTACTGACCCTGAATGCTAACGATCCCCGTGTAGAACATTGCCGTCCCGTCTAACACATGGTCACGGGTGGCAAAAGCTGACCTTCCCCCCCGGCGCGGGGAGGAGCCCCGCTTTTCCAGCCAGCAGCCTCTCTGCAACCCCAAAGCGGCCGGTGGACTCTGACCTGCAAACCCAAGCTGGGGGACGTAGCCTGGTTTGAAGCCACCTTCAGCCTCAGCTTCCAGCGTGTGTGCAGCACGGAGGTGACGGCCGAAACCAACCTGGTGAGGAGCTGGTGCAGCCCAGCAGCGAGGGAGCGCAGTCACCGACAGCTCGGGGGGAATCCGTCCCCGAGGTGCTGAGGATCCACAGCTCAGCTGTCCCAACTCTCCTCCGATSGGCACCTCCACACCGAGATAAGCAAAGGAACGAACTCGTGCTCCAGAGGATCGGGGCTGGGGTGGACTGAGGGTGTAGAAGRGTACGGACCGGGGCTATATTTTATTGCTTTTGGCTGTTCTCTACCTGTACATCAATAAAACATCTTATACCATCGAAGTGATCTACRCAAACACAAATATAACTTATTTCCGCTAGAAGGAATAGTCCCCCTGAGGTCCGACTGCAAATCAGTAATTTCTGGAAGGGAGCTCGTTCGGTGAGCAGCCCCAGGAGGGCACGGTGTAAGGATGGAGCCATCTCTATAAATCTTCCCCCAGCCTGCCCCACGAGACTGCCTAGCAGATACCAGGACGGGGTGATGGAGAAGGAAGAACACTTTACCCTTCTCCAATATCAGCTCATCTTCTGAGTTCACACAAGGAAAAGCAAGAACGGGAAAAAAAAAAAATCTTTTGTGCATTTAATTCAGAATCTAATTACTCTGTATAAATTAGTTAGCTGGCTTCCACCTAAGATTTAACATGTAATAGCCTATGAATCACATCTCGGTTACAGGATATATTGTGCCATTTATATGTAAAAATGCTTTATGCAAGGCACCCTGTGGACTAGGGATATTAATTTATACTACAGGCTCTGGAAGATTAAGTGAAATTAAAGAAGATAAGGAGATAAGACACTACTGCTGATCAACGCTCCTTAACGAGGAACACGCTCTATGTGCATTTTAAGGTGAAATCAGCCATCAGAGTATACACAGCCATAAGGTCAGTTGGTATATATGAAGATGGTATACGTTAAAACCCACTGGCTATAACAAAGACTCTCCGGTCAACAACACTGGAGCTCTTTCCTTATGCCTGCTTTGCCGGCTGCTTACTCTATATGCTTTTAAATACTCCATTTAATCTGCCCAGATTAACTCCCGTGGATGCGGACCCAGGCAGACAATATTCCTCACTGTAATCTTGATTTTATTCCTTCCAGTGAGCCACATTTTGTGGCAAGAACTTTTCTGGCAGCTCTTCCAGTCAATCCCTATTTATTTCCTGCAGGTTTGTGAGTGGCACAGGGAAGAGCGATGAGGACTACTGTGACATGCTCTTTGTGCCTGAAAACAGGCACATGCACCCCAATTTCCCTAACGAGGCAGCGACACCCACTCCGAAGGCTTCTAACTCACTTCATAAAGAGCAGTCATCACACATGAGTTATTCCACCCAAAGGACAGGGCACAACAGCCACGGGCAGCGGCTGACTAAGGATTCGCACCAGGAGGTGAGGTTCCTCCTCCTGAATCAGCAGTCTGCAACTCCAACAGCACGAAACTGTTTTCATGTTTATGCTCCGTCCTGACCAGCTCCTCCTCATTACTTAAAAGAGAACAAAACATTACTTACAGTCTAATTTTAAGCTAGTGCCCTGGAGCCAGAAACTGAATTAATTTCCATAGATACTGAGTGGTTTTACCAGTACAGTGGAGCTAATTACCTCTTCTCCCCCCACCTCCATTATTACCGTCACCTCCTGTAGGGACAACACAGAAGCAATGTCCTACCCTACGAATGCAGCACACAGCAGTAACCCAGAACTGTCTGGGAGAAGRTGGTAAATGCTCCCTTAGCATCTCAAATATGCCAGACAGCACATGAAAATAACCCCTAATGCAAAAGCGTTYGGTGAGAAAACAAGAATTATCTGGACTGCAAGAAGTTTAATTTATTATATATGCCTAAAGACAATGGGGCTTAGCTCCAATAACGCAAAGTTATTAGGCGCCAAGAAATGCAGAAGCCACCCAGTGGTAATTTTTTTCATGTTGTGTTTTTATACACCTGCTTAGAAATTCTCTTTTGATTAGAGATAAGGGAATTCAGGCTGGCATGAAAACATGGCATGCTTTATGCAACTACAGTTATAAAACCAGACGGATTCTTGAGTCTCTAGAAATGAACACTTCAGGTGTCATCCCTTATACACGCGTTTCAGTGAATGTCTACAGCACCCTGTTGATATTCTCTGTAAAGGTAGGATCAATTCAGCCATACCATGTACGCATTCAATCACAAGCATCCAAAATAGACAGTTTAATCACAGTATCCACATAGACACGTGTSTGTGCCAGTGTAACTACGTTCTTTCTGGCTAACAGCACTGGTCCGGTGCATGGGTGAGCAAGTAGGAACATCCAAGCCTTCCTCTAAATGAATTTGTAAAGAGAAAAACTAGGAAGAAGAAAACTTGAGAGGTGCAATATGCACAATGCCGATGACTTTCTACCCTGGACTGCACGCAAATCCATTTACAATAACCCTACAAAAATATACCAGAGTAGGTATAAAGCATTTGTTAAACGATCACCTCTGTTGGATCATTTTGACCAGAAAAAAAAATGATGCTCAACACAGGCCTTTGACGACACAGCTCAGACTCTCCAGGATAGAGCCAGAAGCCTAATTTTCCTCAAAAAAAAAAAAAAAAAAAAAAAAAAGATTAAGGCATCCTGTGATCTAACGGCATGTCTTCAAACAACAGCACTGCCTGCGATCATAACACAAAGGCTTCTGAGCAGGGAGACCAAAAATGGGAATAATGCATCATAAGTGGAGGGGAAAAAAAAGTCTAAATGATGCAATAAAAAAAATAAAACGTCTTTTCAGAAACTACCGTTAAACAAATGAGGGGCCACATTTTGCATTCATTATCATTCTGCTAGCAATTCCTTGGAGACTGCAAGCAGCCAGCATTTTAGCACACACACTAAATGAGGAAAGAGGATTTTAAGTAGGTCACCAGTAAATATGATCATGATGGATCTTTTCCTTTGTTGTTTTTGTTTGCTGTCAGCCACGGGAGTCCTTATTTGAGAGAAACGCTGGAGAAGAAAAGAATTCATGCAACAGCAGCGGGGCAGGCAGCATATCCAGAGGGAAATGTGTGTTACCTTTCTGAAACCAGCCTTGCACCTCTGACATGGGCAAGTCTTCTGAGCCGAGCTCGCTCACAGAGCTGCATCCACATCGCCTCCACCGCTCGCCAAGCAGAGCTGCCACCTGGTCTCTGAGTATGGAAATGGGTATTTAGAGGTAGCTGCTGCTTCGGAATATGGGGAAATGCAGGTTGTGATTTTATGCCAAGGGGGTTTAATGGAATCAGAGCGTTATCCTCGTTCCTTTCTGCTTTCTCTTCCCATCTCTCAGGTTTCTTGTGCTGAGGAAATCAACCCCAAAGCACTCCTCCCTGCCCCAGTCCCCTCCCTGCCCGGGGAGCTGCTTCTGTAGTGCGTTTGGGGAGGGGGGGAGGGAAAAAAAGAGATAATTGGGAAGAAAACCAAACTGTCCCTTTGTTCCACGAGCTCTGGGGAGCACTGTGTGTTTGCATAGAGATGGGACAGAGGAGAGATGGGAAAGGGAGAGGGAGGATGCCCACGCAGTAGCTGCCTCCTCTCGGATGCCGCGCTCTGCCGCCGTGCTGGGAAGCCAAGGCCAGAAGCCAAGGCCAGCGGGGCAAACAGAGGGACATGCCGAGGCCAGAAGAAGAGCTTCACCRTGTGGATAGAGTCCCAAACTGCAGCAGCCACTCAAACCCCAGAGGAAGGATGACAACCCATCAAGCAAAGCTGCATCATCTGCCATTTTCTGACTTTTCACGGCGGTCTGCGGTGCTCTCGCRCTGAGGTCCAAGTGCGGTACGCGCTGGATCCAAGATGCTGCCGTGTTCGGCACAGGATCCCGCTGCCTTCAAAGCAAGACCACCACCGCAAGCTGCTCAGGCCCCACGTTTGGGTGGCTCCTTCCCCTCCGGCATAYGAATACCGCGCTCTGCCAGCCTGCGCAGGTTGACTGGCACCGACATGGTTCAACCGGAGAGGGAGCTTCGAGAGGGGAGAAAGGGGAAAATAAAGGGGAAAAAGATATTCCCCAATATTCTACAAAAATTGGATTGTGGTTGCAKGAGCAGGAAGAAGGGACTAGCTTGGGTTCGTTGTCAGATGCACAGGAGTAATGCTATTGTAATGCTATTTCAAACCCAAGTTTATATCCTCTTCAATTCTGCTTTTTAAAAACAAACTAGCACATTGTTTCTAAACTTCGGTTGCTGAGTAGTCTCAGAGCAGGCAGAGCGCTCGTTTTCTCGAGGTCCTCAGGGATCTACGCAGACATGGTCATTTTAGAAAATGATGCTCCTAGAAAGTTTCAGCATTTCAGGAGTTTTCTGTTCCTGGAGGAATATCTGGCTGTTCCCCATGCCCAGCGTGTACTTGCAGCTCCTTCTACCACAACTTTCCCCATGAGTGGAAAAACCAAAAAGGCCAATGAAAACAGACAAGCTCATACACCTTCGAGGCAGAGCGCAACGTCGGATGTGATCTGAAGGCGGAAGCAGCAGGTGCTATTTGGGCTTTTCCTAAGTCGGTTTTGTATCACATGGATTGCATTTACCTCTCAGCGCTGCAGCTAAATTAAAACGTGAAGGAAACTAGCTGTAAGGAAAGAACACAAGCTACCCCCTCATCATCCATTCAACTTCTCCCCTTGCCTACACGGGTAACAAACCCATCGCATGAAGCACCTTTTGCCAACTATTTATCAAACCAGTGAGCGTGGCTTGAAGAAAATGGTTCATTGTTTTTCCTCTCGGTAATAGCCGTTGGCTGAACACCGCAGAGATGCCGAAGACATCTATAATTGCAGGCACTCCCGCCTGAACTCCCAAGGAAAGACAGGTTGCTCTAGCGTGCCCGAAGGAACACCGCGGAGCTGCCTCAGAGCTGCTGGAGAGCCAGCTACAGCGCGATTAGGCTCGAGCTGGGTGGCAAGATAAGTGCCGGAGCCACTGACTGAAGCATTAAATAAAAGGATTGTTATGGCAGATCCTCCCTGCAACAGTTCAAATACCACTGTTCAGGTCTGAGCTCATTTAGTCCCTCCAAAGAAAAGCAGCAGTTGTGCTGCGAGTCGTCTGCTGCCTCTCCCCACACACACATCTCCGAGTACTTGGTGTTCTGCCTCAAAAAACCTGGGTTTTAAGGCAAACCAGCATGTCACTTTGATCATTTTCAGGCTTTACAGCTCTAAACATGACCTGCCCCATTAGCCTGGTACCAGCAGCGCTTTTTGAGGCCAGATTCTTTAAGGTGACATTTTCTAAGGTGGAATTATTTTTTTTTTAAAGCATCTCGAAACGATGACACAGCTGATAGCGCAGCGTGGCRCAGAAATGGGGAACAACTCAGTTCCCGTCGGTGTTATCCTCTGGAGCCTGTGATACACAAAGGCAAGATCCAGCCATCACATCTGGCGGGGAGAGAAGTCTGAACTCCAGCTGGCTCCACTGAACGGAGATTTATCCCAGACACACAAACTCCTCGGGATGCCACATACTCTGAAGATGCAAATCGAACCGTACGCATTTATACACAGCACACGCCTGACTCCAYTGGAAGTCGACGGAGAGCAGTAGAAAGCCGTGGTAATGCCCACTGCCGAAGGAGAAACCCTTGAAGCAGTCCTAAATCTCACACCGCTCTCTGCAGGGTGTCAAAAATAGCATCTCAAAAAGGAAGAAATTCTACTTTCTAAGAGATAAAACTGGAAGGGACTTTGCTCAGAGCCTGTCCTTAGCAGTGCTGTATTACAGAAACTCTGTATGACCGAGGGAGAAACCATCTGGGGCATGATTTGATCTCCTGAYGGATGCCAATTGTCCCCGGACACAGTTGCTGCTGGGGATACCTGGAAATCGCCCGTCCTCGCGTGGCAGTTTCAACCCACGTCCCACCCGCAGGTTACAAACCACCCCCGACAGGAGTGACCACCCGAGGCAGAGTGGGTCCCAGGGCACGGGAGCCCTTGGAGAGGGGACGGGACCGGCCATCCGTCTTCCCGTGCGCAAGGCTGGACACMTCAGCAGGGTTACGTACGTTGGAGGCTCCAGCACAAGTGCTGGGTAAGAGATGTAAACTGAGGAATCCGCACCAGCACTCTGCTCTTTTTTTTTTTTCCTCACTCAATTTAGCATTAAAACACCCTATTTGGATAATAAATTATTACACGTAACTACCAAGCTACAGGCAAGRGCAAACGGTTTCAGCCCGACTTTATGAACGAAGCAGAGTTACGGGGAAATTTGCCTCGGATCATTCTCAACACATCTGTTTTGAAAAAGGGGAAAAAAGCAATGTTTAAGCAATAGCAAATCAAAACTGATTTAGGGATCTGAAGGACTGAAATGAAGCCAACATATTAAAACTAACCACAAAAATTATCATAACTACATTTATGCAAATCTTTTTCATATTACATAAAAAACCCAACACAGCTTTATTTAGGAATTTGGCACGCTAAAGGGGGAAGAGCCATGAACAAAACATGCAAGCACTTATTTCGCTCAGATATTAGGGTAAGAAACATAGCAGCAGAATTACAAGCTGGCAAAGGAGAATTTATAAGGAGAGCAATACACCAGGCTCCATATATTCAGTAGATATACTTCAATTTTATACTGTGAACTTGATTCCACAGACTGGCTTTTCTTTTTCCAGCCTGCTTTTTAGCATGACCTTTAAAACTTGAGCTCAGACATTAAGTTCTGGATCTGCAGCAAAAAGACAAAATAAAAGCTATAAAGTCTGTCAAGAAATAAAAGGTTTGGGTTTTGGTTTGGGTTTTGGGTTTTTTTTTTTTTTTGCAAGGTCAGGTTAGTACAGCCACAGTTAAATACTAATTTATTTGACATTGGCTTCAGAAGGAATTGTTGGGACCCAATATTTTTACCAAATATTTAGTCTCTATTTAAAAATTAAGTTCCTTTCCTTAGCCATTTCCAAAAATGTCAAGCAGCAAGCTAGGAGTCTTTACCACATCCAGATGTGATCAGATAGATGCTCCACACTTTCCAGAAAAAACAAAAAACCTCTAAGCATAAAATTTTAGTTATGCGCAAAAATCACTAATTACTTTTGAAAGAGCTTTTGAAAAGAGTCTCAGAAACATCAAAAGCCTTTTTGAGAACAATTCAAATAYTGAGTTCACAAGATGAAATGAACTGGGCAGGAGATAAATGGAAGGAAAGCAAGCTTAAAAGACAAATTTTTGGCTCTGCTGAAGATGCTATGAAGTAGAAAACCAGAAGGAAAGTTTTGTTAACATGTACTTTCACGATACTTTGTTTTACATAAGAATGTAAAAAGTAGCAGAAACATTTCTGATGAGGCTTATCAAATACCCAAAGACTTCAAGAGAAAAATGTTTATTTCTCCCCATTGTTTCAAACATAAAAGAAATCTAGTGAGCCTATTTATTTTATTAAATTTTTATCTTCTTAAAAATATTAAAGCCTTAAAAATAGTTGTTGTCCTCATCTTTACAAAACCACCTTTTCTGACAATTCTGCAAAATTAAACATGTGTAGTTAAAAGGCAAAGCTGTTCAGAAGCTTGGATCTGGACTGGGGTCCACGGAGCTGATGAACAGCAGCCACTAAGCACCTTTAATCAGAAAGAATGAGACTCAAGGTAGGAAAACCACCCTGTGAGTGACTCACTATAAACAAACAGGGAATGCATCAACTTATGCTCACATTTAAGCATCATCTATGAGACATTTTTAGTCTCCGAAGGTTTGTAACCGGTAGCTGCTGGGTGCTGACAACCCCGACCAGCGCTGTCGGCGGCAGCATCCCACGTCGCAGGGAAGGAAACGGGTTACACACTTCGGCCAAGATCTGACAGCCAGTGGAAGAGCAGGCACTGAACACACCGGAATTTGAGCAAGTTTGAAGTTATGTGTCGACACCAAAAATATATCTGCATCTGTTTTGAGTCCAAACCTGCATTTTTTAAAACATGCTGGTAYAGTTATGGCAGACCACATACTATGAGGGGAACGTAAAAGATTACTTCTCTCTAATAACTTGTTTTCAAACGTAATATCCCTTCGCTTAAACACACGAGGCAGATGGCATGAATTACAACCCCCTCCCCAAATTAAAACAAAAATATAGAAGTTTTATATGCCTGAGATTTGCGAAGCAGGGAGGTTCCCAGCACACAGAGCGACGGATGCCAGGACAGCTGCTCGGGGCAGATGGGTCCTTTGACAGCTTGATAATACTGACTTGCTGGTGAAACTAAGCCCTGGTAAGGCCAGCCAACGTGGGGCCATCTGTTTACTGGAGAGGAAAGGCTCTTGGAACAGCAGGTAGCCAATGCTTTGGTTGAGAATTAAACCAACAGCAAGATCATCAGTATTTACAACCTTTACTTGTGCAACCACATACGTACAGCTGGCAGCGTAACTGCCACGTCAGACTGCTCCCGCAGCGCCGCGCTCGGGTCAAGACGCGGCTTGGGATCTCTGTAGTACCGCTTGTACCACCGAAGGCCCTTTAGAAGATGCTTTCTGCTTACGGCASTTTGTTAACAGCGGGCAAGGTGATGGTTCGCATCAAACTTTCACAGTCTTGAATGAATGCCAAGAGCTGTAGTTCAAGACTGAAAATAATACGGTCAGAAAGGTGTGATAATGAATACACTGAAGATAGCAGACAGCCCACAAGAAACACTTTTGTAAGATGAAACATTCCCATTCACCTATTCCCAGAGTAATACCTTCTCTGGGGAAAATCCACAGTAGGCAGCATCAAAAGGGAAGCTCGAYTGGGAAGGCTGGCGCGGTAGCTGGGGAATGCAGAAACTCCGTATCGCTGCACCACAACGACTACTCAGGTGTGATTTCTTTAATTGTTTCTATATTCTGATCATAAATTTCTCGAGGACAGGTGGGAGCTGGATAGAGCCTCATAAAAGGGCACAGAAAATGTTAAGTGCTCTAAGATATTAAAATGTTCATACTTATAAGTATGATGGCTTCTGTAACACCTAGAGAGGAGCAGGATGGGTTTGAATTTTCTATTCTAGGACACTGTAAAACACGTATCACAGCTTCTGACAGTCTAAATGCTATTTTTTTCCCCTAGACCACAAATAATCCTTCCAGTTTCACACTGCTGCTACAGGCTGTCCAAGAACAGAAAGGATTCACCTGTTCCAGCCCAGTAGATCCACTAACTGGAGATAGGGAATGAACTGGGCAACTCAAATAACACTTTGCAAAAGGCTAAGAAGACAGAACATCATGTGTTAGTAATACATCACACTGGTATGACGGGCTGGAGAGGACCTTTGGGTCACTGGAGAGCTATTTTCATAGGAATAACAGTTACTGTGGAAACCTGATTCTAAATTTTCAAAGTAATCAATGATTTTTTAAATGCCCCAAATAAGACTTCCCAAATGCAAAACAATTTCAGAAAACCCCAAGCAACTTAACCATCAGAAAAGTCAATCTCCTTCAAAGCACAYCAAGCTCCAGTAATTTCTCATTTCTACCAAGACCTCCATCCCAGGAGGACCCCRAACATTTGCGTGGAGCTTTAGCATCTAGGTGCTGCTTACAGAACGGAAAGCATCAAAGTTACACGGAGATGCTGCTATAAACGAACTTGAACGTGTTTCAGGCACAGCAGAGTCCTCTTTCCAGCGGATTTTAGACAGAATTCATGCTGACAATGGGATTAGGACACGAGGAGGCTAGGGAAAGAAAAACTGACCAATAAACCTCTTTGTACTCAAAGAAAGGCCAYAAAATACAATAAATTGCTACTATTCACATTATCAGACAAAAGAATTCACTTTTAGATGTAGAGGGCAGGTACTCAAATAAAGGATTCACAATTTTGCTGCAAAAAATAAACCCAGCCTCTTGAAAGCCAAAGCCCCTCTCTAGAGCTCATTTTATTCTCAATATTACAAATTCAGGACTGCAGGAGACAAAGTTTGTTTTCCACGCCAGGAACATATTGAGAAATGTAACAAAAAGCTACTTTTCCACTGGAATGTGAGACGGGGAAGGCTTCCCTGGCCAGGGAGTTCAGGACCCATTTCAGAGACAGTGAATGAACTCTGCCGCAGCAGCAGCATCGGGAAGATGAGTTTTAATAAAGGAAACAATCCTCTCCTGAGTTCCTTGATGAGTTCCCTCCTAGCAGGACAAGTGTTTGGAAAACTCACGTTGCATCAACAGCTGAAGAAATGTTTTCCAAAATACAAAAGAATTAAAAAAGAGAGCGCGCTTCATCGGGGTGCTAGCAGTCCTCCTGTTCACGCCCTGGAGTCTCCGAAAGCAACAAATCTTTAATCTATGCAACRTATTTTCCAAAGGAAAACTGTCATTTCATAATCCAAGCTACAATTGTGAGGTCGACAAACCTACRCAGGAATTACCAGAGATGATTATAAAGATCATAAATTAGCCAAAGGTAAATCTTAGCTAAATCCTAGAAAATTTTTTTGAGTCACTAAGACAAGCTAAGAGAATTAAGCCAATTTTTTCCAGTTTATGTATTTTTTTTTAATTTATTTTGTATAAAGAAACTATTTTTCCTTTTGCTACTACCCTTCCGCAGGGTCGAGTACCTGGTGCTTAAAAGCTGACAGCTAACTGTGGGTTAGGGCTCCCCCCCAAAACATATCAGAATTTGACTAAAAATCCATTATGAATAGAAATCCTGTATAAAAACAAAGCTCAAGCACTGAAAGAAATGTTAGGGAAGAGTCTGATATGAATAAAGTCTGGTCCTTTGTCAGGCTCCAGCCRCCGCTAACAATGGTGTCAGCCACTGGCACGGCTGAATCAGAACTAAACACGGGTTAGTTGGCAGCGGTGACAAAGGACGAATCGTATTAAATAGCAATTTAGAAGCAGTTTCTTTTCAGCCCGCTTTTCCGAAGCAGCGTTCAACTCCTTTTGATCTCGTCTAGCCCACAAGAAATCACCAGCATCGATGGAAACTTCCAGTTAAAGAGTACTCATCACCGGCCCGGCTGCCGGCGCTGCTGACACCCATTGTCAGTTAACGGATAATTTTCATAGCGTTCACAAAGCTTAAGTGACAGATTAATTTGATACCAGCGGTTGTAACACCCTTCCTTTGTGTGAAGCCTTTCTGCCTTACGAGATGGTTATTTCCTTGGAGTACAGTCGCTCTGTGAGCAGYACACCACCACACTTGGGTTTCCAAATACCAGTGTGGGCTCCTCTTTCTTTCTTTGTCCCAAAAAACCAAGAGCATGAATCCCCACCGTCTCCTTCAGATTGTCGCTGACTACAGAGAAGATGCTTCTGTTTTAACTCCCGTGTAAATCTATTAGTCTCAGCAGTTAATCAAGGTTTCTACAAGAGAAAGGTAAAGAGCTTTAAAAGAAAGGAACAATTTTAAATTGATTAAAATCAGCGCAGTTTTGTTATGAAAGAGCATCTCTATGACAAATTTAAGTGGTTTCACTCTTGCATGACACCTGGGCCTGAGCTGGGAGGTCCATTTCTTCAGATCAGTGAAAAAACTTCAAATAGAAAATATCGAATTGATTTTAATCAAACTGGACTCTCCTACTTCACGATTTGTGTTTCAGACTGTGCTCATAATTGAGCTGAGGATTTTCTCCTAAATAAGAAAATTAAAATCATGTTGAATCTCCTCTGTCTTTTTTTACGGACAGCATCAAAAATGCGTAAAATGCTTGTCCTCACCCTTGCACAATGGATTGAAAATGTGTATTTTCAGAGTGTTTCTTTCCATCTATCTGACAAACATCTCAGCATTCATACTATTAACAAAAATCACCCAGTAGGCAGCACWCTCGGTGCTTAACCTTAAACACCACTATTTAGATAATGGCGAATTTTAAAATCTTTCACTTAAACGTCTTTGCAGGAGGCTTTGTTTGCCACAACATGAACTGTTGCAAAGAGCAAAAAACCAGGAAACACATTTGTGAGTTCTTCTATTTGTACCAAATATATCTAATCTCCCCAAAYTGCCTGCAATTCTGGTTAGGTTTTATCCTGACACTCGATTTATGTCGTTCAGGGGGATTAGGGGCATACTGCATTCATCCAAAGTTTAAGCAATTCTAGTGAAACTAGTATTTATGGCTAAAGCTTTGGGTACCAGGAAAGCAGTCAGAAGTGCACTTTTTTCCCCGAAGAAAGGCTTCTCTGAACGCCCTAAAGCAGGGCTAAGACGAGCGGTCTCCCCTAGGCTGGGCACATTACAGCCCCGAGCCCAGCTTCGGTCTCTCCCATGTCCATACCAAGGGGTGAGCTGCCTCCGCGCCCCCAGTGCAAGGGAACGCCGCTGCTCCCCCTTCCAGGCTCCCCGGGTCTGCTCAGACCGTGAACTCTTTGGACCAGGATCTGTTTATAGTATTTAGCATAATAAAGGTCTAATCCCAGATATATCCCCCATGCGCCGCCGCACGGCTGACGGCAGGCAAAGAAAGGTGYGTTTTGTAAGGATGCACCTCCCCGTGCAAATCTTGCTTAATACAGAAGCCTGGGCAAACTGTGCACCTTACACCAAACGTGCTTCTATTTCAATTTGTTTTGAAAGGCTGGTGGCACAGATTTTCCCCCAATTTTTTTACATGTATGTATATATACATATATACATATACTTTCCACATGTTTACATATATGCATGTATAAATCTATGTATATACATATATTTTCCCCAGTTTTTACATATGTATAAATTACACATACACACTCACCCTCCTGTATTACATACAGATGATACACATGCACATGACACTAAGTCCAATAACCAAACCTCTCCGCTTCCACAATCAAATAAATTGCTACCATCTCAGCTAATGTAATGAAATGCACAGATGGAGCAAAATTACAATACTTTAAGGCACGTAAAAGGGAAAGCCAAGGAACGTAATCTTCCTAAAGGCACCTTCGTGCCAAGCCAGAGAGAGCCCTGCATGGAATAAGAACAGGGTAACAGGCTTTAATGGAGCCTRCAGCCCATTATATTAGTTTGAGATCCATTTTTATGAATTACTGTTTGGTCAATAGTGTAGCAGTGCCAATGCAACTGGCTCTAAGGCATGCCAGTTTAAGAACCCAGAACTAAAGAAAATTAATCCAGTGCACACTAATGATGAAAACTGGCTGGCAGGTCTCAAAGMGCAGTGGAAAATACAAAATTATCCTTAGGCAAGTGATTTTCTGCTGGAGTTCTGCAGGGATTGCTTTTTACTGTTCTTTTAACTCCCCCTTCCCTTCAGCAATCCTGGAAGAAAACCAGCGACTGCGGTTGCAGACAATACGGGGATTAGGGGAACAGAAAGCATCGAAGAGAGCAGGCCACTGATACACACTGATCTCAACTGCGTGGGTCAGACAGAAAATACCGTGTGTGTTTTAACACAGACAACAGAAGTAAATTCTTTAAGTTAGGGTGTGCTGCAGAACGGAACACGGTGCTTGGAAACAGAGGCTGGGTCTCRGTCATCTTCGGTGATGACATCTGAGCTGCCTTTACAATCCATGGCGTTTAGATCAGGACGCTTCCACGCTGCAGGGAGGACCAGACACAGGAGGTGACACAGGCAGTGAGAGAGCCACAAGAGGATGAGAGTAAAAGCAATTAGTGCTTTGGAAACTGGCTAGGATCGGGTCTTCTCTGGGGAAGTACGGCTCTGAAGTACATCCAGAAAGAGTCCTCAATACGTTGGACTGATCAATTGAGACATAAGGACCATGAAGCAATGTGGGTGTAAATGATGGAAAGGATAAGTCCTTTCCTGGCTGATAGTCCTCCCCTTTTATGTCCACCCTCACTCCTCCAAGAGCTCCTCAGGTCCCTTTCTCCTGAACAGGGGYTCCAACACTTGAGGGGACACTGTGGCCACACGCGCGGCTTCCGAGAGCTGTGTCCCCTGCACCGTAAGCAAGAGCTTTGGCAAACCGACAGCGAGAGCGACGCGCTACCCTCGTCACTTCAGAGCATCTCTTCCTCCTGCCAAGCAGCGTAAAGAGAGCCCCATGATCCAAATCTCATACACTTGCTCCTACAAGGGACTACCCAACACACTGAGCTGCTAGAGGATTTTTCCAGCTATTCCATGAGCTCTGCTTAATCACAGCTCTTCTCACCTGGCAGGCATAAGGGCTCTGAGACAACCACAGCCCGAGAAGAGCAAGGAAAACACCCAGGCGAATTCAAGTTCATGGCCGCCTCTACGCACTGTTCTGCAGGCAGGCATGAACTTCCCGTGGCCATAACGTTAGCATCTCGGCCGGCTTTGCCATCATTTCTGTTGGGAATTCAGTTACCTAAATAATTGCATTGTTAAAAAAAAAGATAATCTAGCTGATATATTAGAAGTATGACTCAAACATCCATTAACTCGACTATATTCAATTTACTATCTTAACCAGCAGAGTCGCTAAGCCAAAATTTTATAGCTCATAGAAGCATCATCTTAGTTTCATGCTATTTAAATACTAATTTGTGACCACAACCTGAAAGTAAGAAAAATCCTACTAGGAATAATTTTAAAAAGATGCAGCTTCAGGTAGATTTTCATGGACAAACGGAAAAGATGTGAACTCAGGCAATACGTTCCCAAATTTGAAGGCTTTATGCCTAAGAACAGGGACAGTGTAACTTCTCCAAAAGCAGCTGCCAGAATACAGCATCTGAAGACATTACCTCTAAACTTTATGCCTCAACTATTTTTTGCTGAAAATTTCCAAAAATTCCCAATACATGATGTATCAGCACTGAAGTTCCGAGTTCAAAGAGTTTGGAAAAATAATAAAACCTGAAATAAAGCATCTGAATTGGAAGGTTTAGGCATCCTCAGCATAGATGTCACCACCCGCCTCCCCCTCATCTTTCCTACACACTAATACAGAATGGCATAGAATTTTACACGATTTTATTACACAAGTAGTTAAAGTATCATTATCTACTACACTACACATAACCAAGGGCAGCCGTGCAACCTTACCCTTGCCAAAACCTCATAACAGGGGTTTCAGGACTAATACCGACACGGCTGGAAATTACCTTGTACATTCAGCGAGGACCTTAAGTGAGACCCCCCTGTAACCCAAGGAAGCTGCTCCCCACGTCCCAGGTGGAGCAGAGCTCTGAAGTCCCCTTACAGGGTCACACGGCGATTGAACTTTCAGGCTCAAGATTTTACTGCTGGATCCACTTACTTTTCACAGCAACCACCTTCGGACAGGCAGGACAGAGAAACCTGACACTTGCCATGAGGCACACCGTGACTTTCGGCTAATCCCGTTTGATGAGGAATTCCCAAAGCGCCTCTCAAGCACGGGGTCAGCTAATCCCATTCACTGACAGCATTTTTTTTACTCTTAGAAAAAGGAAAGTGGCTGAAAACAAGAATATTTCCTTTTATTTTGATTTACAGATATTGCTTTGAAGAGGGAAACCATGACATTTGGATATCTGGAAACTTAAATGTGAGCTGTTCCTCCTGTACATTACCATTAAACCAGTAACTTTTATTAGATGTTGGAGAAAAATGGGCTTTTAGAGCAGCTCTCCCATTTAACCAGCTGTGCTGAGATTTGTCATTTGAAGCTGTAAAAAAATGCTAATATTGTTTTAAGTGAATATTAAACAGCATAAAAGWGTATTTAACTGCCATTCTTCTACAGACAGTGATTAGATAAAAACTAATTCTTTTTAAAGATAAAAATGTCATTGTTAAAATCAGTGTAAGAAACTGAAAATCAATAGTTGATACCCTTACATGAAAGGTGCAATATTTTAGACTGATGGCCACACAACATACTTTCTTAAAATGAAGAACACGTGCCTCACACTGAACTATACTGGAGACRTGACAAAAAGGCTGGGTACTCCGTGGTAACGTCCCAGCAAAAGGAACAACAAACCAGGGCAGCGTGAACACTGAACATACAGGATCTGGAGTGCAATCAACGCTTTCACAGCTCTCCCCAACATCAGAGACTTGTTAAGGCACTGAGGAGCATCAGCCATATGCAGATGTCACCTGTGTTCAAAACACGCCAGACATGAAAGAACTCCAGCTACTTCACAGGATTCCTGAAATGAAGTGTGTTGCTTTACAATACCCTTATCTCCTGAGCCTTCAAGAGTAGCTACCTTTGAAATTAAACTATATTTAGGTAAAAGCAAAAACAGAGAATGTTTTCTGTTGCTTTAGAGCACTGAATTTCCCAAATAAAGTTATGCCGACGCTGAGAATTCATTTCAAATGAACTTAGCACCTACCTCCAGCAGTGGTGAGAAGCGGCTAAACCAGCATGCTTTTCATGAAATATTCATGAAAAAATTCATGAATTCATGAAAAAAATGACCCAGGGACCTAATGTAACCTAAATTCACTCTCATTGTCCTGCCACTTGTAGCTCTGTATGAACATTTACCTATAAAGACTCCTTTCCATGGGCCATAAATGGAGCATGATATTGTGAATGGCAAAAGCYGACGCTGCATGTGATGCTGAACAACATCGCTCCTCATGAGAATCTGTTCTGGAGGAGTAAGGGAACAACTCCGAAGGCCTGTTCACTCCACACACCATTTCCCTGCAGAGTTACTTTTCTGTGACTGCCTGCAATGCAGTCACTGCTGTGATGCTTGTCTGGACAGTCCCAAACTTGCCCTACAGCACAAAGGTGATTATTGCTAGTTCAGCTGTAGCTACAAGAAGCTCAATGYAAGATAACCACTTAGGTATTCAGTCCACCAATAAAACAGCTTTTGCACATTGATTTACAAGAGAGASAATTTTCAGGAAACACAGATGACATTTTACAGCTCAAGCAATAAATTATCTACTGATACTTGGGGCACTGGGAGCAATTTGGGAAAGGAATAGCTATATCTTAATTTTACACATTAGGAGTTTGACTGTAAGAAGCATTCAGGCGACATTGTGACACACTCAAAATGCACCTTCAGTGATATTTGTCCCCAAACACCCATGCTCTAACAAACACATACAGGGAAGGTAGAAGGGGAAAGCAAAGTGTTGTAGCTAAAAAGCATGTCCCAAAAATGCAAGGAAAAAAATGTTGCTCTGGTATCCTAACAATACGGGCAAGCCACACAGATAAAGCTCAAGACTGTCATCAAAATGACTTCAGGGGAAGTCATTTGGCACGCTAGACTGAGTTTTCAACTAAATCCATCCCCAACACTGACCTCTTGAAGTGACTTGCCAGGACTCCCACCAGCTCTCCAATCCTGCTGTCGTTAGAGGGCTCTTTACTGAAGAGACAGACAATGAGATCCTTGTTGTCTTTCGTGTGGAAGACCACGAGCTGGTCCTTTCCATTGGAGACACTCAATCCTATCAACTGTGAAGAGAAAGCAAGAACAATGTTATATACGTTGTTATATCTTTGCTACTTGCCAGGCTAGTTCTTTCCTCTCCAGGATGCCACGCTCGCTCTCAACATCTACCTCTACCAGAGAGCTGAGGGCAATGGCAGTGTGCAGGTCCTCACACCTGATTAAAAAGTCAAGGTGAAACAACAGGGTTTTTTTGGAAGTCAACAGTCTCAAAGGCGCGAGGAAATTTTACCGTCTAGACTGGGTTTGCTCTGAGCAACTCTTGCCAGAAGCAGCGCTCCCCCATGTCACCGTAGTTCTGCCTGTCCAGTACCATGGGCCACCCACCACAGGGTGCACCAGGTGGATTTCTAACAGCCGAAGCTTGCTTCCCCAAAAACCTCACGCTGGATGACACCACATCGCTCAGCGGCAGAGCCCCAAGCCTGCTTTTTGTCTTTTCAAAGGAGACCAACAGTAATCATGAGTCTGCCCAACAACCATCCTCAAATTCACACACGCAGCGCTGGGAATGCAATGACACGCAGATAACATAAGAATGAAGTTTTTTTACTGAAAGCCTAAACAATTTGATCAATAATGTAAGTTGCAAACCCCACAAAGCCGTAATGACTCCAGTATTTAGGCATGGATTAAGGTCTTGCTGTTCTGACAAAATAAAACGGTGTGGGGTTTTGGTTTGGGGTTGTTTTTTTTTTTTTGTCTGTTAAGTAACTGCTACTTGGCACATTAAAAGCTTTGTCCATCATCTCACAAAGCAAAACCAGGACATTTTTAGGATTGGCAATCTGAGTACACAGGCTATTCRGATGAACATTAGAAGAAGCAAAAAATGAATCTGTGCTGGGGAAACAAAAATATAAGGATGGCAAAAGAAACATCAAGAGRCAAGTACATKTAATGAACCAATGCTAAAAAAAAWTAAAAAAAAGAGAGGGAGAGTGAAAGGCAAAACAATGATGAGTATGGAAAGAGAATACAGGAGATCTTCCCTGTCCAGTACAGGACTACACGACTCCTTTGAGTCATCCAGAGATTTGCAGAGAGAAGCCACATTCTCCTAAAAGTGAGAGGCGCCGATATACCACTTTGTGGAAATGAAAATTTCATTATTCCCTTCTTAAAGAAAAAAGCCTTCTACGTAACCCCACTGCCTGTGTTGGAATGGATATTAGCACAAATCGAGCTGGAGACTACTCACTCCTTTCAGAAGCATGAATCATACTCAGAAGCAGTCTGGATCCGTATGTTTGGTTTAGCAGTCACAACATATTATTTCCAAGAAACCTGTTCCAGCTCTGGATGTCTAACACATACCAGACAGCAGCATCGTCCCAGAAAAGCATGCCACAAACAACACACAGCAGTGCGGTGTATGCCCTATTTTCTGGATAAAACACTGCACAAGTTTAGAATCACTCATATTTTGTTGGCTTATTATCACAGTACAACAGTCTGTCTGCACTACTGCAATTGCTGGTATTTTAAACACTGAGCAGAGATCTCCTGCTACCAGTGACATATACCCAATACAGGTGGAGATTATTCTCTGCCGTTCACGCTACTTTGAGATTATGAAATACTTTAAAAACAAGCTACACTTCATGCGCAGACATTAAGAGCTGCCTGCGTTTATAGCGTCCCTTAAAATTAATCTGCATGCTTAAATAACATCCTGTGAGCACAATAGCACCACAGGGACTACTGCCATCAAGGTTTTAAATGTGCATCAAGTGTGAAAGATGAACAAATTGAAATATCTAGATTTGAATAGCCTATTTAAACATTAATTATTCAATAGAACCATGTTAGAAGTCCAAGAGCCCTTCAAAATTTTCCTATTTCACCCCTCCGCATAAGACTATCTGAAGGAATAAACATAACACAAAAGAAATAATTTTAGAGACGGTGCTTATCTCAGTATTTACAAACACTAATATTAGTTCTGCTTGAGGATCAGGAAAAGATTCTCAGCATCCACAGAACATCCTTTATTGTATTCACCACTGTACTGGGAAAGGTAGTTGCAAGATCCTTTCTGCTGCTCAGTCATCTTTCAATTCCTTTCTGCCATTAGCTGTTTATTTTCTCTCCAGGTAAGAACAAAAAGATAATTGTACATTGGTACGTCTGAGGCAACTGCCAGAATGCTCGCACACAGAAAATCCCCCAAAGTATCATCTCAATCCAGTGAAATAGTCAGGGTTGAAAGGAAAGTTATTGCTTTGTCATCATTCGCAGAAAATTACAGATTCCTCACACAGGACACAAAATAACAGAATGCAAGCCTGGGACCCGAGCAGGCACGCATTATGGGCTGTACTTATACCATTTACATGTAAACATAGTTAAAGGAGATGGGGAACTGTAGTGTGATTTCTTCAGCTGAAAACAAGTTTATGGTCGTAACAGACATCAGCTGACTGTCTCCAATGAGATTTCCATGGAAACACCATCCCTAAGGATGTTGCCATGTTGATAGGGTGCTTTCRAAATGCTGATGGCGAGCAGCACAGCTAACAGGCAGACGAATTTCAGCTGGATTCACCTTTACGTATCAGAAGGGCAATCCATTTTCCCCAGTAAACACGCATCTTTCTGGTAGGACATATCTGATACACCGATAGACATCACGACTGGTGTAATTATTATCCATTTGCTTCCCAAAAATCTTCRTTATCAGTTCAAACAATTGTTCTTTCCCCGAAAGGGGAGGAATCTCTGTGTCACTAATTGGCTACTTGCACCACCTCCCTGTACACTGTAAAAGGGTTTCCACACAAGAAGGGATCAGGCAGGCAGAAAAACGAGAGAGAGTGTGCAAGGCGGCTCAAGAGGTGWAAGACAACGCATATTCAAATCATTAAGTAACAAAATATAAAACGTAACTGCAAAAAGAAAAAMCAGCTGCATTATAGCATTAACCATTTGCCAGAGTTCAATTTAAGATATCCTGGCAAAAGAMAGACAAGTATTTCATGTACTGTGTATCAACCAAATACATTTCCAAATTYTCTCCTCCTCTCCCCTCTTCCTGCAGCGCAGAGAGGGGTCAGCAGTAAATCAACAGGATCAGTGAGCAGCACGCCCTAGCACCACGATGCAATCCTGCTGCGTACGTGCAGACTTTCTACTGTTCCTCACGACCACAGTGCAGGAGRAGCAGGTAGAAGGAGAGGCTGTAGCCAACAGAACAGAAATTTATCACTACAGCATTTACCAGAGATAGCTTTCATCAAATTTCCACTCTGGAATATTATTCTGACACCCGTATGAGTCAGTGAAGGGTCTTTTGGATCCACCCCTCCTGTGCAAAGTACTCCAGGACCACTTCACAGTTGCTCAGGTCAAGGAAASTGTTCCGTCAAGAAGCCTTGAGGTAGGTTGCTAAAGGGAATAATTGCAGATCTACAAATAAAGCTGATATATATCTACRGAAATTTAAGTATTCTAAAAGCAAGAGAACATTAATTGTTTTGCTGCCAGAGGAAATGCAAAGTAGACAGCCAACATAGAGCCTGCGCTACAGCACTCTGTATGAACGGATACTCTATTTTAGACATCCGTGTTTTGTGAAAAAACAATAATTACTAACATTTCTAAGTAACAGATCTTCTACAGGAAATCTACAAATTGTATCCGACTTGCTTGCTGCCTCTAATTCTTAAGGCATTAAGGATTTCAGAGGAAAACGTTCAGGCTACCAACACACTGACCTGGTCTCATGCTGTTASGTGAATGTACAAGCTCCACCTTTAAACCCATCAGACACGCAGGTAAAGCAGACATTTTTCTAAAGCTGTGATAAATACAGATTTACGTGTAATTACTGATGTAGTTAGTGAATTGCAGTGGCCTAGCCATTTTGTATAAGCTAAGAGTGCAGAAAACCAATAGTGAGAAATTGTGRTAGACAGAATTCCACCTTGCCTGCCTGAGTTCACCTTGATACTTCACAAAAACCCACCCATCTAGGAAAAACACTCTGCTTAGAGTCTCTCTGATTTGCACAAGTTGGTTTGCACAAGCAGGAGTCAGCCATTTAGCAATGTAATCTGCTGACAATTTAATTTTGCACAATTAAGAGATAATGTCAGTAGAACAGAACATCAGCTGAGGAAAATGACCTGCAGCTGCTAACTCCCTGGCAGTGATGTCTTTTCAAAGCAAGAGACACTGCCATGAAGACACTGCTTTGCTACAGCGAATACTCTGATTAGGGCAAGCAAACAGGGCAGACGAGCGCGTTGCTCCACGCWCACGCTGGGGCGGGCGGCCGGTGCACAGCTTGGGTGGGTGACCAGCAAGGAGGTTAGAAGAGGAGCTATAAAACCAACATTACGGATGCAGTCTGAGCTAATCATTCACTCCACATTTGCAGACTAGATTTTACTGTTGCCCTAATCCCACCTCTGCTGTTTTAGCAACAYGGGGCTGCCAGATTTATTATTTCTCCAAATGCAAACGTCCCAACAAATTTGTGTACAACATTTCCAAGCAGCCAAGCCGGGTTCTGTAGGCTTAAGATAACCATAGTAGTGTTACCTCAGGCTGAGGAAAACAAACAAGCAGTTGAATCCACACTCCAGGATGCTGAAAAGCTAAGATGAGGTTTTCCCCCATTCCCCTTCCTACCAGTGATAATCTGCTGCTTTGTCACTGGTAGCTAAACTCTGCTACCCCAAAGGCCAGATACCTCACTATAATTCTGAATTTAGCTTTGGTAAGATTTACATTAGATGTGAACAAATATTTTAAAAAAAAAAAATATTCAAACACAACACAAAGGATCAAACAAATGCCCAGAGACACAGAAATTGTGTCATAAGCCGCTGTGAAATGCTAACCCTCTTATGGGGCCAAGATCTTGCAGCGCACAGCAAATAAAAAACAAAATAGAAGAATGAGCAGAAGAGAGTGTGATAAACAGTTTGGTTTTTAGCTTTTATTTTATGCACTGAAATTAAAAGCTAACACGATGCATCAGTGTTGTAGATAACTGTACTAGAACTGTTTTAAAGACATTAAATACGTTAAAAACTGTAAACCAAGGTCTTTTTCCATTTTAAGGATATGAAAATGGAGCTAAACAGTAGATGCACTGGCCATGACTARGAGAGCCCGAGATGAGATTCCCTTGTCCTTGTACTTACATTATAGAGGGGGATGGTCTTCATCACTTTGTACTGCTTCATAGGGTCCATCTTATAAAGGTGTCGATCAGTAATGAAGATTGCTCTGTCCTCCACCTTATTAAACCGATTGACCTGTAAAGAAGCAAATTTTAAGTCCCACTAATCACTGCAAGAACATGCAGAATAAAACTTTGCAGCAGTAAATACGCAAAACTCACGTAACAAATACGCAAAATTCACATAGCTCTTAAACAAATTTTCTCCACAGATCTTGAAACAGCGAAAAGGGARGATGGACCCCGTAATCCCATTTTACAAATAGAGAAACGCAGAATCTCGGAGGAGCAACGTTCCCAGAGTTATCCAGCAGGGCTGGGGCAATCTGGGAAAGTCCACGGCCTCAATCAGATAAAGGGCAGATGCTTTCCCCTAGCAACGTTCAACCCGCATCCCTGTCCACYGGCAGACACCAAGCCCAAGGCAGATGGCTGTTGCTCCTACGTTATGTATGTGCCTCTGTCACCCCAAAAGCATGATGCAGAATACCTGCCCCGCTGAGCTAAACAGGGTGCCACCAGGGTCTGTGACAGTCCTGACCTGAGGCATTTGAAAGCAGATGCTTTGGCCCATCCTAAATTTGAGCGGGTCCCATTTCGCTCTTTTAAAACGTCTGTGCCTTGGACACAGGTAAGCAACTTGCCCAAGAAGTGGAAAACCTGGACACCCACCCTTCYCCTGCCCGTTAGTGGATGTGCCAGCTGAGTACAGGCACGCTCCACCGGTTTTGCTGAAGTTGTGCCACTCTGCAAGAAGGAAGAGGAGACTGAATGGGCCAGAYGGAGCCCGGGAAAGCCAAGCCTGTACGCAGGGACGAGGCAACCAGCTGGTGGGAGGAAGGCAAGGTTATTTCTTGGCAAGCAGAAGACCAGGTCCTGCACTTGGGTCACAACAACCCCAGRCAACRCTACAGGCTTGGGGAAGAGTGGCTGGAAAGCTGCCTGGCGGAAAAGGACCTGGGGGTGCTGGTYGACRGCCGGCTGRACATGAGCCGGCATGTGCCCAGGTGGCCAAGAAGGCCAACGGCATCCTGGCCTGTGTCAGGAATAGTGTGGCCAGCAGGAGCAGGGAGGTGATCGTGCCCCTGTACTTGGCACTGGTGAGGCCGCACCYCGAATACTGTGTTCAGTTTTGGACCCCTGACTACAAGAAGGACATTGAGGTGCTGGAGCGTGTCCAGAGAAGGGCGACGAGGCTGGTGAAGGGTCTGGAGCACAGGTCTGATGAGGAGCGGCTGAGGGAGCTGGGGKTGTTTAGCCTGGAGAAGAGGAGGCTGAGGGGAGACCTTATCGCTCTCTRCAACTACCTGAAAGGAGGCTGTAGAGAGGCGGCTGTTGGTCTCTTCTCCCAAGTAACAAGYGATAGGACAAGAGAAAATGGCCTCAAGTTGAGCCAGGGGATGTTTAGATTGGATATTAGGAAAAATTTCTTCACCCAAAGGGTAGTCAGGCACTGCAACAGGCTGCCCAGGGAATTGGTGGAGTCACCATCCCTGGAGGCGTTCAAAAAACATGTAGACGTGACATGGTTTAGTGGGCATGGTGGTGTTGGGTTGATGGTTCGACCTGATGATCTTTGAGGTCTTTTCCAACCTTAATGACCCAACCTGGAGTGCCCTCAGGCTGCACGGAGAATTGAACACCACCCTCTCCATTCCCAAGCAAGAAAGGCAGAGCAAGAGCACAACCGGTCTGGTCTAAACGCTCACTGCCATTGAGAACAATGTCCTGTTGCCCCTTCCAGGAGGTCCTAATCCCATACCCCAAGCCAGCTCTAGTGCTCATCAGACCTATCAATTCACTAACCTGRCAAAAATCTGCCTTTTCTGTGAACTTAGTAAGGGAAAGGCACAACGAGCATCAGAGCCAGGGCAAGAGAAAGAGGGTGAGGCTCTGGGGAGTGATAAACAGGGGAAGAAAACAGGACGGCTCTGTTCGGCGGCAGCAAGCAATGAGATCAGTTCAGCTGTGCCAGACTCGTACTGTGAGTACAGCAGATTTTTCAATAGAGGTAGACATCACTCAACCCATATTTTAACTTGACTTTGTGTTCTATTAAGGACATGGTATTCAAGGCAAGGATGTCTAAACATCACTGGTGGGCTCAAGCTCCTCAAAATAAATTCTTTAAATGGGAGCTCGCTGTCCAACTACGCCGTCTAGAGCTACTCTGGGAACATGCTGAGCAGAGCTACAGCATCCAGCAAACTTCTAGACCAAACAAGAAAGCGCCCAGAGGCATCTGTGCACCTCCAAGGTTAACTGACCACTGAGTGAGATTTTGTTTGTTTTGTTTTTTGTTAAATGCTTGTACCATTCTCAGGTTATTTTGAATTTGGACTTGGTCTCCTGACTCCCACTCCACTCCTATAGGATACTTACTACCAAGAAAATCATGGGGCACTTCAAACAACTTTAATACTGGCTTCCAAAAAGAGGCAAAGGTGTTTTAATCTTCAAATGACTGTACCCTCTGACAAAGGTAAGGTACCGAGGAGACGGAGCTAGACTTCTCAAAGTAGTACAGCGAAAGGACAAGAGGCAACAGGCAGAAGATGCAGCAGCAGAAAGTCCAACTGGACATATGGGAAAAAAATCTCCCCGGGAAGGTCGCAGCCCTAGGACAGGGCTCAGAGAGGTCGTGTAATCTTCATCCTCAGGGATCTTCAAAACTCAGCTGACTGGGAGTCTGAGCAACCTCATCTAACTCCGAAGTTAGCCCTGCTCAGAGCAGGAGGTTGGACCACAGACCTCCAGAGTCCCTTCCCACCTAAATCATTCTGTCATTTCATCAGCCCATACGCTACCAAGAAAATAGACTTGACAGTATCTGAAATATTCTGACAGTTTCTAGTAGTTCAGCAAATATAGCTTAGTGTAGCCATTGGGAAACATTAATATCTTAATATCTTAATGTTGCCACTGGGCTCTACAGCTGTAAATTTAAGACCAATTATAGATAAATGCCATAATTCAGTGAAGAACCATTAGTTGCCTGCTGAGGCAAACCACTATATTATCACCTGTAATCTCACTGGCAGTCAACAGCAGCAGAAATTATCCGTATATATATGTCCCAACCCTCATGGAATAATCTTAGGCATACTCAGGAAGTTGGTTCACTTTAATTTGAACTCAAAATACTATCCACCTGGGACACTGTTTGCATAACCAGGCACTCAGTGCATGGGGAAAATAAGCTCCATCCTCCAGTGTACTTATGTTTTTTGTGTAGATCAACCCTAAAACTCTTTTTTTTTTAAATACCAATTGTATGTAACAGTTCTGATAAGATAAAAATCAACTGTTGGAAGACGGCAATATATGAACGCCTCAGCAAGTACAGCTGAAAACAGCCACGTGCATAGCCCCACATCCCAGTATTTTGTTGCAGTTCATGCATCCAGTTTCTATGTAGTAAGAGCAATGGGAGAACAGATTATTTAAGTACCAGCCAATGATGCAAAGTAACAGACATGGCACAGCAGCAAGCCCTGTACAGTGGTCATATAATTATATAATTTCTCTTAATTCTAGGTATTCTAGCATTCTAAATTCATGTCTATTTTTGGGCACCAAAGAGATCTCCAGCAACAGCATCCTTCCAGTACCTGACAAATTAAATCACCARAACTGCTGTCAAATGCCACATAAGCACCTCTGGGAAATTATTGTAAAAATATGCAACTGTTTATTAAARAGGTACTCATTCAAAGGATACAAGATACTAAATGTTGTACCTTCACAGTAACATCTGATCTAGGGAAGATATAGGAAGACAGAGGATAATAAATCACTATTCCACACCTTATGGAATTAGTGTGATTATTTACAAAAACAGAAGTGGGAGGATCATGTTACAGCAGGAAATAAAATTATATTCTCTCCAGAGGAGTGCTTTATGGCCTGGGATCATGCCTTTATTCATGCCTCCTTTCTAAACACAGACCRTTTAAACATCCCCCATCCCACTGCAACTCATCACAAATATTCTTCTAGGCTGCTGGCAATGTTAGGCTCCAGCAAGTGGGGTTTTCATAGAGGAAACACGCGTCTCACTAACATTACAATTAATTTGTCCAGGAAATACTACACCAAAGGAGAACATCTGATGMCATCTAGACTTTCAGATGCCCCTAGAGCCTGGGTACTAAACAGTGACCAGGCAAGATGCAAAGTTTTGTCAAAAGCAAGTGAGAAAGTACGACACGGAGTGGAAAGTATTTTTCACTAAGACAAAACTGGAGTCATCGGTGTATCACAGTCACAGAGATATTTATTAATCAACTGAGAAGGGTAGACAAGGGTGAGATGTGATGAGGGGTGTGAACATAAATAGGATTTTCCTAGATGAAGTCAGGAGACAATTGGAGAACTTAAATATTCTCAGTCAACAGGCAGCAGTGGCAAAGTTCAGAGCAGATAAAGGCAAAAAATGCAAATTGGAGAGCTACATGACAGCTTTAAATTAATGGCACCAACTCAGAAAAAGTAACTGAATATGATTTTAGACAGCTCTGGATAGATCTTGACACATACATGCCACGCAGCTGAAAACAAGCAAGGCGTTAGCATGCGGTGAAGACTAGCATGGGGAATAATGTCCTTGGTGCCATGGTCTCACTTGGAATACTACGTGAAGCACCAGGACGGTGAACGTGGAGACTATAATGGTTCAGAGAAGGTAAAGAAAATGATTGAGGACCTGGTAAATCTCACAGGAAGAGATGCTGAATAACTGGGATTATTTTAGGAAGCAGATGAATGGGAGAAAGAAAAATAAAGGCTATGAAACACTGAATGGCCCAGAGAAAGTAGGTTAGGAGTGTCTGGTGCTACACACTGAGTTGTTTGAGCAGAGTAGCACAGGCTCCCCAAACCGTCATTTGGCTGTGCAGCTTACAGCATGCCACGTTCCATGTCTCGGGAGTTTAAGCAAAGGCATCTCCAGTCTGTCAGGCTGTGGTCTGCCCCCCCCAGACCTCAGATCTGATGCTGTGTGGCCATGGTTCCCAAACACRTCTTTTTGATTTATTTTAATTTTTTTTTTGAAGAGTCTGACAACACCACCTGTTCACTGCCATGATCCTGCTTGTTGCTCCCATCTCCCATCTCAACGTCCTCCGTCGTCCATGCCCACCTCCARCACGGAGCCCACAGTGACAAACGGAGCAGACCTCGCCGAGCCGTGCAAGCAGAGCCACCCCACCGCAGAAGGTCCTGCAGCTGCTGCCCAGAGAGCAGGGACGGGAAGCATGCCCAGCTTTTGCAAGGCAATATAATATCGTCGTAGTTCTACAAGCATCAAAATTCCACTTCTTTCTTGTGGTTACCCACTGCTTTTAGTGGTCACACTGAATAAATTCAGCTGAACAGCTAAAGAGAYGTACTGAAGGGGAAGTCCAGCAGCTTATCTTATGTGAGAAGCAAATTCTCGCTGCCCCGGAACTCACGTCCTTTTCAGCTCTTTCCAAGCAATCCCTTTGCTTCAGGTGTCTYATGCATCTACGGCGTATTTATGTAAATAATACATGCTGTGTTTTTAGAAGTAAACTGTCACATTGGGAAGCATGCACAGAAGAGATTCAGATGAATGCCAGCACCATTGCAAATGCCACTATTCTTTTGATTTTGTAGGAGTAGAGACAGGCCTTATGTTCTCAGATACAGCTCATACCCTCCCAGAGAACAGCCCTTCCTAGCATTGTGTTCTCTGCACCTTCTGGGCATTTTTTATTTATATCTTTGTTGATCCAAATGTGAATCAGTCTTAATTTAGCTTCTTGACTAGCTTATGGGGAAAAATGAAAGTCTAGCCTACYGCACAAAAACCTCCAAATGAGCTTTTCAGGTCTCTGCCAGGGGCCTCTAGACACCGCAGGGCACCTGGCTTTGGAAGAGATGGTCCTCTCAAGGGAGCTTGGTGCCACAAATCACAAGGGAGAAAGTGGGAAGAAAAGCCTTATTCTAAAAAAAAAAACACCCATGAAAACCCAACCAACCAACCAAACACAAAAAATCCCCCCCACAAACAAACAAAAAAACCCCAAAAAACAAGACAGAGAGAGAGAGAGAGAAACTGTTGTTTCCTAGGTGATACAACAAAATCTGGCGGTACGCATGAAATATGCATTTGGTTTCCCAAGGTAAAAAACATGAAAATTTCCTTTGAAAAAATGAAGAGCACCACAATGCTCAGAAAAGATGTATTTTTCCATAGGCAGAAATGACCTGCTTCTACCTATGCCCACTGCGAGAAAGCAAGCACATGCACCTCCCATCAGCAAGACTTCAAAGTCTCTTCACAGACCTTCTATAAAAAGAGCTATAAAAGCTTCGGTCCAAACAGATTCACCCATTATTATTCATCTCAAGCTGTTGAAATTAAGACCCCACGCACTCAAGCTAAAGAAAACTGTACCAGCAGTTATCAATACTTCAAGAGCAGTTCCCCGGTTGGCCAGAGTTGGTATTACTTCACTAGARCAATGTCAATCATCAGCTAAAAAAATCTGTCTCAAAGAATTTAATGGTTAGCAAATATCTTACAGGTCATAAGATATGTTCTACATAAACATTTTAAAATACATGAACTCCAGGCTTAACTTGTGTCTGTTCAAGTTGCCCAGTGCTTATCCTTTTAATTTCTTTTCTTTCCAAGGAAAGAAGTGTATTAGACTGCAATTATCTGAAAATTTTAAAGAGCAGACACCTACATTGCTGTTGACAGTCAAGAACTACTTCACACGTGGCGTGATGATTCGGTACCTTACTGAAAGACACAAATAAAGTCTGATGCTGCTCCAGAAATAAAACGTTCACCTCAACTCACCAAAGTGTGCTTTCGTTACCAGTAACACCTTTCTGCCTRACTAAGGGACCAGCAATAACAGCACATTTTTTGCTCAAGAAYCCTCAAATAAGCTGAATCATGAAAATATACCATGAATGAAGTTGAGCAACCTTATTCTGGGGACTGATGCTTTCTTATAGAATATTATTTAAGGGAAGCAATGAAATCACCTGATAATTAATTACATTTTCATTTCTGTAACTCACTCTTCATTTCAGTGCTCRCTAAAGCACTGCGCGAGCCAAATTTCAGCTGCGAATCAAACAGCAACAGCCAATTTGCAAATCCACAACAAACCAGGTTTAGCATACAAAACTTGACAAACYTCCCTGCAGCGGAAGTCACTCCCTTTCAAATACTCTGACCACCAAGACAGCCTGGACTTGCTAACACCAAGTGCCACACTTGTGCAAATAACATTTGGTATGACATAGAGAAGTTAAAAAACGATAAGGCTAAAAGGAAAAAAATAATGCTATTTTATTTATTTATTTTTTAAAAAAGAAAAGAATGTAGCATCAGAAGAAATTCCCCCCACCCCATAGCACTGAAAGCTGATCCTCAGACTGCCGTTACTTTTTGGTTAAGAGGCAGAATACTACAGCTTGTATTTCTGCCAAGAGAAACACCTTCATTTTAAAAAGGCAGCTTAGGACATAAATTGTTTTATGTGAAGAGTAAAAGTAGGCTAATGCTGTTTTCAGGGTAAAGACTGTGTTCTTGCAGTCAAAACACGGATTTGCTTACAGGCTCTACAACAGTTTTCACTGTTGCTTACTCTGCAAATCCGATGTTCAAATTTAAGGTATAATAGATTATCTAAAGAAGTGCATTGGTTGGGAAGTGAAATGGTAAATCTTGAAATGTCAAAGCTTTGTCTTGTTAGCTTTCAAAGTTCAGGATTGTTTGTCTTCTCTCCTTTGTTCACTTCAGGCTTGTCCATACAAGAAGGAAGACAAATGGTTCACTCAAAAAGATACTACATCCAAGCAYGGATTTGAAAGGGGCCATTTGCTTTTGAGTTTAAACATGAAGATGTACTGAAATCGCCAGACTTGGATACATCATTAAAGATCCTACAAAGTTGCAGACTTGTCCTCAGCAGCAATGCTGAAATTATTTTATCCATTTGTCRGAGGAGAGGTGCTCCTATCCGCTTCTTTAAGGCCATCATTTTCCTAAAGGAGATGCTGTATTTTCACTAAATTTAGCTATATTTTTTCTGTCTAMCACAGGTCCTTAAGACTGAAGACCAGAAAAAGTGTTAGTGACTTCAAAGACTTGGGCACAGCCAGGTTGTGTACGTGCAGCAGTTCCCCCGTGCCAGCTGGCCCATCACCCACGGCTTTGTGCGCGTTTCTCTGTTGGCAGCTGCAGGTCAGCTCGTCTCACCTTAGCTCCGCTGTCTCTGCACGTACATATTCTACTGCCAGGCTCAGGCRTGTGCTTCCTTTACTGGTGATTTCAAAAGCCGTGCAAAGGTAWCCCTAACTGAGCAGGCAAGTGGAGAATTAAGCCTGACTTCTCTGACAGAAGAAAGCGACCAACAATTTAACCTCTAAAAAGATCAAAAAAGTTACAAGATAATTTAAAACCCACAAGACTGCAAGTCTATAACCTCGCAGTCTCTGCAGTATTTTCTGATATCAGCTGAGCTACTTTTTTTAAGCACCCATGGTAAGCTAAAGCTTTCTTCACCTCTGAAAGCACTGAAAGTAACCTTTCAGGCTCAGGAAGAAATCCACTTTATGATAYGTAACACCTATTCCATCTCCAGAGAGCTTTTATTATTGAGGTGCTGGGACACCAATGCAACAAACCCCAGCAGAAAACTGATTTTTCCAACAAGTAAACACAGTAACAGGATGTATAGAAACAAGGCCTGTTTGTATGCTCAAGGATTTCTYCATGCACCATAAACGAGAAGGAACTGCTCAGACACTTGCCCAAAGGCAGGAGCTCTGTGCTTGCAATTACTGAACAGGATACGGTACGGGTCTGTGTTCCAGAAATCTGCTTTCCCCTATGCTTGCACAGGAGATTGTCCTTCAAAGCTGAATCAGGAGCAAGCAAGAGAAACATAAGGACTTAAAAGCTTAAAAGTTGCGAAACAGCACGCAAAATTAAACTCTCACACCCAGTATACATATAATATACACCCTCCGCACCCCAAGTAATTCCCCTCACCAACACTCCATTCCCATTCAAAACAATTCC
Source organism: Oceanodroma leucorhoa (assembly GCA_030449065.1). Lineage (NCBI taxonomy): Eukaryota > Metazoa > Chordata > Aves > Procellariiformes > Oceanodroma > Oceanodroma leucorhoa. The sequence goes on from JASVER010000116.1 coordinate 2,167,537, forward strand.
TATAATCACATCTTTAAGAACCAAATATTGTATTTTTACAATTATTCCAGTTTAGCTAGAAACAGCAACAATTTGGAACTAGTTTATTAAATGAGTTAGAAGAGGAATTATTTTGTTTTCAGCCAAAAGTGAAAACAGCCRGGGGAAATTCTCTTGTATCTCCTTGTCCCTAACGGAGGTTCCAGCCAAACTGCTGCAAGATTGTACAGAGGAGGTTTGGATCCAGACTCACCCGATTCTCCTTTAATCCTAACAATATAMACCAATATTCACTCAAACCACTCATTCAAGTAGAGAACCACGCTCTTAAAGAGAACACGTTAAAAGCAACAGAATACTCCACTGAAATATTTTTGTTTGGAAAGCAATAAGAGATTTCTATTTTTATATACACAAACCACTGTTGAATAAATAATATAACTCTACCACTAGCAAAGAAATTTTGTTATAAAGTGAGATTTTATGCTGCAAAATGAATTTTGCTGTTACTGTTAAATACAATATTTGTAGAATCATAAACAATAATCATGCACATGCTCCAGTTCTGGCAAGTGGGGACCAACTGCAATAGCACGTTTTTAGAAATAAAAAGAATATACAGCTTCTTAAAAACACTTGAACATCAGAAGCCCCGGCCTGCCATTGAAATTGTTTTTGTCTGTTTGCTTTGTAAAATTCAAAATATCCCCTCTTGACACATTTGAAACCAGCATCATTTAGATCATTATGAACTACGCATAAAAAAATATGCRAGCACATTTTTCTAATTAGTTTTTTTAAACCCTCCAACCAATTTAAYAAAGAAAAACCTTCTGGTATGAAAAGAGTCAGACCCAAACCAGTTACACAGAATCGAGTGAATTTATTCATGCCTCCAACATGAAGAGGCCACAGTAGCCACTCAAACCAAGCACCCTTTGGTGCAATAGGTTCAGAGTTACGTACCCATCACAAAATCACTGATACTGAAACAGGACGGCTTTGAACAGCCATCTCCATCTGTTAAAGCACCTCCAGGATTCCCTCCTCGCCCCTGGCTTCCCAAGATTTCACCTCGACCACAAGAAGTTTCCCCACCCAGCCCATGCGTCTGCAGACCACGCGCATGCCGGTTACCTTGCGGACGTGACAGGAGAAGAGAACGTTCATGTACTTGTCTTTCCGTTTCAGCTCATTGGCAACAGGGATGAAAGAGCCCGTGGTCTGAGGGTTATCTGGTTTCTGAAAGAACAGACAGGCACATAACTCTTCTTGCTTACTGAAGAAAGTAATTCCATTACGTCACGGCGGGCCAGAGAGGACTGCAGCTGCAGCACCTCGTCTGAAGGCTTCCTCCAGTCTCTGCCTCATTGAAGAGCGTCAGAGCATCCGGAGTTCTACATTCTTTCTGAAAAAAAGCCTTAACAAAACAAAATGCTTAAAGGAAGGACGGTGTAAAAGGAAGCAATGYCACTTGCCTAGAGAGAATTTCTTTGTTCTTTTGCATTTTATGCTATTTCTTAACATCCCATTATATGTAGAATTTTAGTTTTACATTGAGTTCCTTCCTAGCTTTGGCCATTTGAAGACCCAGCTGATGGCATTACGCATTATCTTTTAAAGCTCCTTGTCATGCTCAAGCAAGGCTTAGTATTCAGAAAAATCACTCCTAGTGCAGTAGAAGTCAAAGACTCTGAAACTATATAAACCCATTTACAGAGGAAATTTCAAAGTACTTCTCCCTCCCAAGTAAYCAATAGTCACTTTTTCAAATTTCCACCCTTTTAGCATCCTAAGCTCCAGCCATTGCATTGATCACTTCACTTGTACTCACTAGTGCGATGTAATTCCCCTCCCATGCTCTTTGTAGGCCAATATCAGCTCTGTGACCCTTCAGCGCTTCCATGGCAGCAACCTTGGCCCTCAGTTGAGGTAGGACTTCTGGTGGAACGCTCCGGATGAGTTCACCTGCTCTCCACCTGCCACAGAACACCTGAATCAGTTCCACAGTCTGTACCATGCACTACGAGGACTACTTCTGCCAGATCAGCACAACAAGGACACCCCTAGACTATAAACGTCAGGGGAAATAAGTCCTTCCATTGCATTCATAAAGCTGGAAACGTCAGTTATCATTTTAAAGTCACATATCATCTCTGACTCCTAACAAGTTCGGCTGTGTACTCGCCRTCCCCTACCTATACCCTACCCCTACTGGCACATCCGTTTGCAATAAAGTTTTCGCAAGCCCATTTTTTGGCTCATTTACAACATCATTCTCCTTTAATAGCTGAATTTGGCCCTACAATTGAAACCTAAMCAACTGTAACATGAAAGAGGGCAGGGTAGCTCATCCATTACTCCACAGCACRCTCCAGCCTTCAGCAGCAACACCAGGTCTCCAAGATTAAAGCTATGAMAAGTCTTTTAGCAACTAAAATTTTGTAGTTATGATAATTGAGCTTATTCAGAAAGCAGGACTCTCTACCCAGATAGGTTGTGGATAGCTTTCAAGAGACAGCTGGGGAAAAAAACAGGGCTGACTTGATCTAGTGCTGGTGGTAATCTCCCTTCAAGCAGATGGCTGGACTGGAGATCTCTAGAGGCCCTATCCAGCCAACTTTTCTCTTGTTCAGTGACTTTCAGAAGTCATCATTTTTCAAATTGGAATCGTAACTTGTCTACAACTTACCAGAGGAAAAGTCACTAGCTTTTAGATACTAGGAGGTTGTAATAAAGGTATAAAATACTTCTTCCACACATAGAATATAGGTAGGTAGTAGAACATTGCTTATTCTATTGCAGAAAAGTACTGACTTGCTATAAGACGTCTTAACRAAGTCGAAAAGATTCCTTTTCTCTGCCGCCCTGTCTAACAGCAGCTGCTCTTTTCTTTTGAAACCAACCAGAAAGGGGCCAAGGAAGGAAATACAACATCCATCCTGACTAAATCTTTGAAATAGAATAATTATTTGCCTGGTCAAGGGTACCAAAAGCCACTGACATCTTCATCTATGACATGCAGTTAATGTCCTTCAGTCATTTTTCCAACTTTTATGGAACAAGCAGTAGCTGTTCACTCCCCTAGGTTAGACTGAAAAGACAAGAGGTTTTCTTTGTACCTATGGTAAATGGTCTGGAGTGCCTCTTCAAATCGGCGCAGCACTTTTGGYGGAGTGGGCCATTGCACGTGCTTGCCATAGTCCTTCATTAGCCTCACATTGTGAAAGCGTCGGGCGACCTCATGGATGTAGGCCTTCACTTTGTAGCGGCGGTAATACTTGAGTATCGTGAGAGCAGCCTTTGTCCTCTTATAGCGAAGGCGAGCCAAAGTGCCCCTCCAAACCTAAGAGTCAGTGGAGAAGATAGTTTTAGCAATAAAAAGCAGGATATTCTTTKTCTTTCTGTACTCCTCCTATGCTGCTCAAATCCATAAATATATTAGTTTTATTTTAAAGGAAGTGACTTCTCTGTGCCAATCAAATCCAATTAAAACATCACCGAAAAAACACTGTGTTTACCAGTGTATTGAGAAACAATTTTAACACTGATTAAACAACTAYTAAACTATTTTAACACAATTAAAAAACTATTTGAAAATAGTTTGGGGAATATCTATTCAGACCACGTGCTGAAAAGCAAGCAAACATGCCACACAAATGATATCCTCCCAACTTGCCGGGCGGGAGGCCAGCTCCGCCAGCACCACTGCGAGTCTCATTTGTGCCTGGAGAGCAGCACAGGCAGGAAACACGCCGTGTTCTGGACTTCTCCTTCCGACAGCCCGTGCAAAGAGGCACTCTGGGACTTAGCGCAGGAAGACTGCCTGAGTGACTGTACGGCGCTACCAACTCCTAACTTGGAGACCGCAGGCACGACGAAGCATGGCAGCGCTCGGCCAGGCTGGGCAGGTTGTGCCGTTCCTACCCTGTAACCAGAGGAACACGTATTCACCTGAGCGCGCTCAAGCTGACCTGCACATCCCTGAGGGATCGTCAACAGCTGTACTTTCCTTCTAATATAATCTGCCAAGATGAAGATTGTATTTTTGTTTCCTTGTAGAATTAAACTGGAAGGATAATGAGTCTCCCGCATACGAAGAGTGCTTCACTGCTCGCTACGGGCACTGCCGGAGAGTTTATTTCCCTCTTGAGAAAGATCCCATAGCACCATTGATGCATATCAAGCCTTCTATTTACAGAAGAATTAATTAATTACCTGAGGCAATTTCCAACATGATATTAGCTTTATGAAGCTGATGTCAAAGGTTCTCTTGACAGCTTTACTGATAATCTTGATATATGACTGAGAAAAACTATATGTAGCAAGCAGTATAGCAGATGTGAGGGGGTGCTCTTCCCTACACAGTCAAAATTCAAAGAGGAAACAGAGCCTTTGGGTTCCAAACCCATCAAAAGCAGAGGACTCTCCTCTTCCAACCTCTGTCAGAGTAACCCCTCCTCATTCTCCTTTGGCCTGACTGTCCTTGCATGGATATTTCCTGCTCACAACAGGCACAATTCACATAACTCCRGCAGAGCCTGGGGASTTGCTTGAGCACCCACCATTTCACTGGTGCGTTTGAAGCTCCATAAAGCACATTTGTGTTCTAGCACACCAGAACAGTCACGACCCTACACAATGCTGCCCAAACATCCGAGGTAAGGCTGAGCCAATCCATCCCTCAACTTGTATTTTATCACGTCCAAATGACTGTAAGCCTACAACCTCCAACATTTTATTCCAAGATAGAAACCGGTCCTCGAAACACTATGAAATCACCCTAAACCCTACACCATCCTGTGGATCATTTAGCATGGTGAAGGCCAAACTGCAGCTGCTAAGTCCCTTACGGCTGAGAAGCAGCTGGAGCCCAGCTCACTCCCATACTGTACGTTKTATGTTGTTGGGAGGAGGAGGAGGAGGGAAGTGATCCTGGACAACAAAGTGTAGGAAAATGAAGCAAAGCAAGCAACTAGGGGAACAAGTCAACACATGCTAGGTGACCAAAGGCAACGTGCTCCTTACCAGAGCCCAGCCCCTGCCAGGAGCCACTCTCTCCTAAGGAGGGTGTGGGAATAGAGACTATCTCAGCGGTCGGAGGGAAGAGCCGGGGAAGGAAGGCAGGACACGGGACAGCAACGGGAAAGAGCAGGAGGCACAAAAAGCAGTCCCTGCAACCACGGCAGAAAATCAGCACTGCTGTACTGACCAGACAAACAAAACCGGCAGGAAGACAAAGCGCGAGTTGAACGGTGAACTGCAGACTGGTACTGAAAATGTCAACACTGCATGCATATAAAATAATGTATAACACTTTCCTTATTTATTCTTTGAAATCATTAGACAGATTGAGGGAAAGCAGCATCCTCCGCAACACATACGCTGTTCTTAGTAGTCACTTTTAACGCACTCAGTTATAATTGTAGTTTTAGTTGCAGATAACCTGCGTATCACAAAGAGATACAAGAACATTGCCACATAAAGGGCATCAGAGCTCCTGAGAAGCTCAGGGCTTCCTGAAGCCACAAGCTAAAACCGACTTGCAYAGGGCCTGGATTTCACCCAAAGTGTGTAAGGCTGATTTAAACCTAGCCTTTCCATGTCTGAGGGCGTATCAGATTCAGAAACTGTATGAATTTGACAGAATCAGCAACTAGGATAAAATAATTTAACATCTAAAGAGTACTGAAGTAATCTGTGCCCTTTTTTAAAGAAAAGTGAAGAYGACTTGGATTGCTTGAGACTTTTAAACATAGACTGAAGTGTCACAAAATGTACCTGCAAGGAATGTATGGACAGTAAACAAGATAAACTGGGTAAAAACCTACTGCCAACTTCTCATTTTTTAATTTAATAAGAATAGAAATGAGGAACAAAGGGTTCCAGGTCGCAGATAAACAGCCTTCTGAACGTTATAAAGGATCTCAAGAAAAGAACATGCACAGTAAATTTATGTAAGCCGCTGAAGTCTTTGTAAACTTCACTTGTCAGTTTTTCCCAAAAACATTTTGAATTGTTTTTAGATACAGAACAAGGTCTTGATTTTGCTTCCGTGTGCTTGAAGGAGGCATGCTCTTGAGGAAAGTCTCTTGCTGTGGTTATTTTTCACACCAGTCAGACATCCGTGGAACAAAGGCGCTGTAACAGATTGCCCCGATGTTGTATCAGCTGCATCGCTGCAGAAATTGGCTTCACAGCAAGAAGTGTCACAATTGCGACAAACACTAGCCTTCCAAATCCAATTACCCAGCCGAGGCATGCCCCTTGGCTACATGCAAGCAGTAAACTATTAATGAAAGCATGTCCTCAAATCAAGTTGTCATAACTGGATAACCTCACTCCTGGTAAGGACCTGCCTAATAGCCACAATGGCAGCTCCTCCCAGACGTAAGGGGAAAGCCAAAGAGAGRRACAAACTTCTCCCAGGGAAKRGGGTACAAATATTTTTAAAATTAATTGTTTTTCTGGCTCAGTGTCTTTCTTTTCAACCCCAGGATTCATTTCTGCTTAAAGCAGTCCATCAGTAATGTTGAACTGCCAAGGCAAGCTGACTGCCCGACGGTCCAGCAGTCTCCTCCAGAAACATGGGTCGTTCAAACCTCCAAACAAGAGGAGGCTGTCAAAGCAGCAAACTCCTGGTTCAGCAGCCACTTCGTGTGCTCTGCATTGTGTAGTTGTGAGCAATGGGTCAGAACCATACACAAGAYGAACGAAGATGCTGGAGTGTTTCCTACCAACACACACCCTTTTCAGACCTGAATACTGGAGAGCACTACCTCTCAATGTACCTTTCCAATTCTTCCCTCCACCTCCAGTTCATAACTCAAGAACATAAAGCACTGTAAAATGAAATAAAAAAAACAAAAAAAATCATATTTCCAGAGCTATGTTTATCATGGCATTTAGCAGATTCTCATGTTGCAAAAGCTACTTTTCTGTTATATGCTGGAGGACAATGGTAGAGCCATGGCCAAATASGGGAGACCAGCATACCAAAAACCCAACAGAAAGAAGATCTGTGTGTCCAGGATTCTCCTTCTTTCTTTCGGCCCTCTGTACCCAAGATACCGTCCAAGTCATTTTCATATATAGTTCAGTAAGGATTCAACAGCTCACATGCATCACCTTTCTGAAACTTGACAACCAGTGAGCAGCTTTCAGCTTGAACTTAAATCAAAGCTGCACACCAGCAAGCTGGTAGTTTCAGCGCTCGCCTTTAGCAAATCTTGCAAGGATAGGGTAAACAAGCCCGAGAATSGCAGTGCCCCGTATCATTCTTCCTACAGGCAAGAATAAAATGATACTTCCTTTGCCACCTTCCCGTGGCTTTCACTTCTGGTTAACCTGGCTTCCCATAGAAATGAGACTAAAGATAACCCTGTCCCCATCTGACCTCTTGAGATCGCCCTGGCATCTTCTGACCCTCTAGCCAGCTTCAACCAAACCTGACAGAGGAACAGAAGACTCAAAGAGGCAAGTCCATACGTCTTTCAGGAAGAATCAACAGCAGGGTAGAGAGAGCCTCAAATTAGAGTGACATTGCTGGAAACGCTTCAGAATGAGCTCAAGAGCCATCTGCCTTCTTGGATCTCCAAATCCCAACCAGCACACGCGAAGCTCCTAGCCAGGCCCAGCCACATAAGACTGCATGCCAAGCCAAACAGGTAGAGGATACCAGAAGGATCTGGCAGTATTTCAGGGGGATGAGAAGGTGGAGATGTGTGCAGGACACAAGGGAAGGAGTGGAGGATATGATGAGGAAGATTGGAGAGTACTGGCAGTGAAGTGGTCCCAAGAAGAAAACTGACTGTCGTCATTGTGGGGTGTCAGCAGCGTAGGACAAGCCTATGGGAAGCCAGGCTCGCAGAAAAGCTTGTTTGATGACAATTTTCAAAGCGACACACTGAAGAGCAGACTCCAAAGCAATCGATTTTGTCATCAATTAGCACAGTGCCTAGTGACCAAGCAAGAGACATCCTGCAGAACACGCTATGGAATAGACTCTCCTCTGCAAGAAGAGCTGCCCAAGGAGACAAGGCAGGGCAGGGTATAGGAAGGGGAATAACCAGCGGCATGTGTTGGCTCCACAATGCGTGTACGCAGGGAAGGGGACCATGAGTAACTCCAGGACTCAAGAGCAGAGACTTATAACTATGGTTATGTTGAAAATGGAAAGAAAAGGAGTTTTCAGGCTTTAAAAACAACCAACCAAMCAAACAAACAAATGACATTCCCCCCATCCAGTCCTCACCCATGGTCTTGCCTCATCTCTCTCAATATCTCTGCCTTCTCCTCTATGCTTTGTCCTCCTAAAGATCAGGTGAAGAAAAACTAAGAGGGCAAGCGAAATTATGACAAAAGGGCTAGGAGGACGGATAGAGAGAAAGGAAAAGGTTGGAAAACAAAGTCTGAACAACACAAGAAATTCAGTCAAAACTCCTGAACATCAGAAAGCTTATATATTTCTATGGTTGCTTCCAGTGAAAAGAGTTCCTTGCTGTTTCCTTTACCACAGTCCCTTTTACTCCTCCAGTTATGGCCAGCGAGGTTGAAGTGGCCACTGGGACCATGAAAAGCTCCAGACCAAGAGAGATCCTCCCGCACAGCTCTGGRTGCTCGGTGATCCCATCGGTGGTCCCCCTCCTCCCAGTGTGGCAGCTGCTTTGGCAGCTTCTGAAACTGGGACTTGCACAAAAAGAAATAGAGCATTTATCCAAACCAAGAGACATATCTTCTCTTATGGGAAGTACTGAAGTTTTTTCTGAAGTATGTTTAATTCATGTTTTTTGATTAAAATTTAATAAATTAAAATTCAAATGAATGGAAAAGGACATCTGGACACGCCTTTAGAATCAGCTTAAAATCCTCAGTGAGCTTCTAGCAAAGTTTCTAAGATTAAAGAAACCTAACACAGATGATCCATCACCTTAGCAGAATATAAATCCTATATACCAATCTACCCATTATAGGCTCATTTGCAGACTGCAGTCTGCTTCCAAGATCAGAATATCCCATTAAAAAAAGAAGAAAAAAAAAAAGAGGGGAAGAAAGAAAGGAAAACAATCAAATGGGCCCTGCAGAGCAGAGGGAAAACCAGCAGACCAGACAGGGTGGGCCCAGAATGCCGAGATCACCTCGCCTGTAGTTCTTCCATGGAAAAAGGGATAATCTAGATTTGACCTAGATGCTGCAATCTCTGCGAATGTAGAGGAAAACCCACACAGCACACAATCTAAACATATGAGCAAGCAAACAAATGCCCAGAATTCAGCAAACAAACCAAGCTCGTCTAAATYAAACACCAGTGTTATATTTTTGAGCAGTTCTGCAACTAACTAAACCTTGGAAAACTATTTCATGCTTGCTGTAACACAGCACACCTCCTCCCACCAGGCCTCCTTTGCACTAGCCTGAACTGTTTCGTGATCAGTATTTCATGCTGCCCTAGCACAAGCTGCCCTCCAGGCATCCAAACTGAAAAGAATAAAACAAAACCTAGCTAGAAATTCACACAGGCATGAACCTTCCTGCACAGCTTTAAAGGCTCTCAAACAGGAAAGGTCATTAAATATTTAAGTCAATAGTGCAGCGCAGAAGCTGCGTTCAGTTCTGCCACAGGGTCCTCTGAGACACTGCAGTTTGAGTAAATGCTCAAATCTGAAGCAAGCTTTAATTATATTATTCCAGATTGCTTTTGAAAGGGCTCATCTCCTTGCAGAGCACAGATATGATGGAGTGGCTAATATACACACGCAGCACCCACCGGGTACTTGCACACACCACAATTGTGATCCGCGTCCAATTCAGGTAAATTCAGACCCATAGAAGGTTTGAGGCAAATGATTTTAAATCAAAGCCTCCCCATTCTAATAGATCACATTACAGAGCATATAAACAGCGAGTGGGAAGAGCTGCTTAATTTACTAAGCGCTATTTTTTCGTTTCACATGAGTCAGCTGAACAATGTTCATTCTATCGCYCTGCTTAATAGAAACAATACTGCACGAGCCAGCAAAGAGAGAAGGGTCCCACTCGGAGATTAATTAGATTGTACTAACAAGACCGTGTCCAAGAATAAACATAAAAATTATCAAAGGAAGAGTGGTTATAAGCAAGTCGCACGCGTGAGACTCATGCACGTACACATGATGTGCTGGATGCAGAGCCCTAGCAGAGCTGCTCTGGGTTTCTCCCGCAGCTCGTTCTGCTGCTCAGCAATGGCTGCAGCAAATGTCACGCTGCTGCATCCACCCTCCTTCGAGGCCAAGCCTGAGCTGCTGCAGTTCAGCCTGAAACCCTCAAGAAAGCTCTTTGCCATCCTACTCATAAGGAGTTGCCAGATCCATTTGGTGCCCTTAGCAGTGCCCTACTGTCCTGACAAAGGGCACCCCATCACTCCATCCCGATTGCACTCTCCAGAATGTCCTGCCTCTGGCAGTGACCAGGGAAGGAAGATGTTGGGAGAAAGGAGGTAAGTTTATATGAACAGATGAAGAGAATTGCCAAAGCCCCTGTATCGAGGAAGCAGAGAAGTCTGCAATCACCAGAACAAGGTTGCTGCCATYAGAAGGCAGGAACCTTCTCTCGCCCCATGAAAATTCAAGGTACAGTTTTTGTTGCTGAAGATATCAAAATACAGGCCATTTCATGATCTTAAATGTTTTATTGCTGGTAAAGTCTGCAAGGGCAACCAGAAGCACAGGACAATCTCCGATCATGGAGAAGTTAAATAAGCTATGACACTTCTCTGTGGGAAAATAGGACCGAGAGGGGACGTGACAGACGTTCACAGAGTCCTGAGCAAAGTCCTGCTTTGTCGGCATAGGAATGAATGGGTATCAAGTGAAGCTGGCCCAAACAAAGGACSCAAACAAAGCAAGATCTCTCCATGCAGTGGTTAGCTGAGCTTGCCAAAGGCAGCTACAAAACACAAAAGCTGGTGGCACRTGTTTGAGGAGAAGTTCAGGGAAGAGAAATCCAGCAGGTGTTACTGAATAAAAACCCCACGCCCAGCTTAGGTCATCCCAAGTCCAAATGTCTGAAGGGACTGGGAAGGTGTTAAGGAGAGGCACGATGCACACTTGTCCTGCTGCTGCCCTGCCGAGGCATCTCTTGGAGACATGTCTGTGGTCCCGACGGACCTTCAGGCTGACACGGCACAGCAGCTGCTACAGTTTAAAACCTACGTCTATKTAGTGAACGGCTGAGGATTAAGCTCCATCTACATTTCTGAAGCTGTGACAGCAATGTTCTGCCTTTCCAGAACAAAGAGCAGATACAGGGAAAATACAGCCATGCACAGACCTAGAAAATGTTACTTACCTTTGTCTAAAGGACACAAATACCAATAAAACATGCATTTCTGCTAGGGAGGACAGTTTTAATCATGGTGGGAAGAAAAAAAATCCCGAAATATTTMAGCAAACACAGATCAATCACTATACGCTTATTTTTGCCCCAAAGCCACATAACCAGTGCGAGTAGCTCACTCCCCATCCCCATGAAAGAGTGGCAAACCCCCTCCAAGGGACTGTGATTTATACTGCAGTGTCCTGTTGGGAAAGAAGATGTGCACAGAAATTGTCTGTACATCTCCACCTTATTATAGGCACAGTTCACATGATCCTGGTATTTTTACTATCATGTTGAATTAAGATCTTTTCCAAGTTAAGGCTGCGGAATACTATTTGTGCTTGCTTTACACCACACTGGCAGTATTTTTACAGTTCAAATAAGGCTAAAAGACATCTTGAGGTGCAAGAGATCAGTACCTTTTCAAAAAAGAAAAGCTCAGGCGCAACAAAAAATAATTCCCTTCCATGAAAACAACAAGAAAGCATCAGTAGCAATGGTTGCAGAATCTGGTCTTCCCAATTTGTCTGTGATACACATGAATGAGCATGAAAAAAAAACACCCAAACTATGAAAGGACAGAGTTGGAACCTGAAATACTCAATTTACAAGATCAGAACTACAAAAAGTTTGCTTAACAAACAAGGGACTACAGAGATGTTTGCTGAAAGAGCCCATTCAAGAGGGGAAAAAAGCCACATTTGAGACTGGGATTTCCAGAGGGACACGGGGACGCACATTCCTCAATTCCTCTGATCCATTAGGGAAATCAATTCAGATTCTTTTTAAAGTCCTTCCGACATGTTCTGCAAACCGAAATCAAGTAAAGCAAAACCTGGACAAGCAGGATGGAGCGAGCAGTAGGCAGCGTTACCCCTAACTGCAGGCTCTGCAGCTGGCTTTGCAGTCGTCATTTATGAGAATTTACAAGCAGCGTTGCAAAAAGCAGAAGACCAAGATGAAGCATTTACAGAATCGGGCAATTACCTGCTCTGCCGCTGCTGCTGGGCGCTTTGCTTCTGACGGGCTTACTGAAGTCGTTCATGCGCTCACCAAAGCMCAAACATATTCTCTGTGATGCTGGCAACAGGCTTGGGGAAGAGTTTTGGGGGTTTTTTTGTTATTGTTTTTCCCCACATGCACGGGAGTTAACAACCCAAGTTTTAAGGTGACTCTAACAGCCATGAAGCTCAAGATCTCAAAGCTGGAACACAAGAGTCCTGGAACAGGCAGTTGCCCTGCTATCCATATATTGCTGGACCGTATTTTTACGTAGTGATGCACATACACAGTATCCTCTCTCCTCCTCCCTTGCTCAATAATAAATGGGTATTTACATTTATTTAGATTAGAACACGTTTTCAYAGAATTTCCTGGAGGAAGAAGAAGATAATAAGCAAGTATCCAGGTGCCCCACTGYGCCTGCTACTGAAAGGGTAGGATCCAATTCTCCCCTTTCTGCTTTCCCCCATGGGCATGTCCCTGACTCTCCTTTTTATCAGCATGAACGTTCCTCTGAAGGCAGGCGAGCTGGCTGTGGAGCTAAACTGGCAGAAAATATCCTCTTCTCTTTTTCTTTTTTTTTTTTTGGTAGGAGATGGGTTTTTTTGTTGTTTGGGTATTTTTTGGGSGTGGGGGTGGTGGGTTTTTTTCATTTTGAGATGCCTCCATGCATTCACTGGAAGCAGACAAGTGATGTTACTAGCACAAGGGAGGCAAGCAGCATGGGAGAAGGTTGGATCAGTCTGCTAAGAGATCAGCTTGGCCATACCGGCAAGTGGCACTGTCAACACAGTGGATACATCCAATTCTTCATTTCACTTGGTCCTTCACAGCACCCGTGTGCTGCTCCTTTGGAAGGAGCTACAGCATCTCCTTTCACAGCTTCTCCCTGCCAAAGCCTCTCAAGATCAAAGCCTCCGTTCACAGTACAAATCCACATGTAATTATAGACCTATTTCCACTTATATTCAAAACTTCACAAACACGTTCCCTCAAGATGGTAAACGCCTTGAGTCTGGCTGGCAAACGCGTTGCATCACCTTTTATTTGGGTCACTGAACCGAAGCCCTCATCAGATCACTACTGCCCGTCCATAACCTGACACGAAAACGCCGCCTTTGTCGGAGTGAAGGCTTCCCTTTGTGGTTAATGCTTCCCAGCACACCGTGCTTCAAGAACTCACGGGGATGGAGAAGAAAGGGAAGGTGAAACATTAAATATGACAAGTCAGCCATGGTTCTCTTYTTCTGCTCTTCCCCGCCGGGTTTCGGGAATGTTGCCATGGTGACTGCAGCTGCGGGGCTGTGAGCGACAGCTCTCCCGAGAGCAGCCTCGGCAAAGCCCAGCGCCCGCGGCGAAGGGCACGCTGCGGAGGACGGGCACGGAGGGGCCGCTCGGCTGTGCCACGGCACGCCTCAGGATACCCACGGCACGCCTCAGGATACCCACGGCACGCCTCAGGATACCCACGGGACGCCTCAGGATACCCACGGCACGCCTCAGGATACCCACGGGACGCAGCGGGGCCAGCGCTGCCTCCTTCCAGCCGCACAGGCCTCCGGGGCTCGGAGGGCTTCTGTGCACGGGGATTTTTGTCCACGGAGGTGCCGGGCCGCAATGCAAGGACAATTCTTGCTTCCTCTGCATTAGGCAGTAAAGATTTAGTGAAGCGATTACCATATGCAGCTGTACTGGTCTGATAAAATTACACTGAAATAGTGCACTAAATTATACTGACAAGATACATCATCTTTGCATACCGCACGTGCTGGCTGGCTGGGCTTTTTTTCTTGAACAAAGCRCTATTCTGCAAAGCTAATGAATATGTGGGAATGTTTCCAAGGGCAGAAAAAGCAATGGGGTTTCATGGCAGCTTTTTTTAAATTTTATTTTGTATTTTTATTATTAACATTAGAGCTGCTTCATTTGTATTCAYGAAGACAATCATATAGATGGCAAGACCACAGGTACAGTAAATAAACTCAAATGTACCACATAAAAAGCAGTGATGTTCTCAGCTTGTGCTTCTAAAATGACCATTTGAGTTGACTCTGACAGCGATGTCTCCACTGCCATATGGGTTTTCTAATACCGGACAGCTCTCACTTGCTAAATTCTCCTGGAGCCAGCAAGYTGCCACAGTTAAATCACATCACATCTGCTTACTGACTTGGTTCGGTCTGAAGTAAAATCACAGCCTGGAATCCCACTAACATTTTATCACAGAAGAAAAAGAAGCGTTGAAGATAAAGCTAAAGGAGAAGACATCCAGGAGATGTGGAACAAAAGAAAGTAAAACTATCTACTTAAACTGGAAGTCTGTTTTAATTCAATTTATCCAAACCTATATGAAGCAAATTCTTATCGTTGCTAAACAAAGGAACCAGCATTATTTTAAGGGTTAAGGGTTACTCCCACAACGAAGCTCTTAAGATATTTACTGAATCTCTTTTTGAAAGTCTCGTGATTTGTATGAGASCAATACACCACATAATATATAACATTCGAAATGAAGACGTACATTTAAAATTACCAAGAAACAGAATTGCTATATGCATAACATGCAGATCCTTCTTTCATTTAAAAGCATTCCTGTGCAAAGAAAAACGTTATTGGACCCCAGCCTGTGATCAGCTGCTTTTAAGGCTATGCTTTACATTTTCCCTCAGTTTTTATCACACAAGTGCCTATTGTCACAACAACACGTTTTATCTCCAGTTGTCTTCTCCTTTTCCTAAATTCAAATTTGAGGAAATCCAATGCAACAGAAGGTTCAATTATTTTTAAAATCAAGTTAATCTCTCTCTTTCCTTTCAGATATAATCTTGTGACTCTCAGAAGTATCACAGTTTGCCTTACTCTGCCTTTGATTCTTATAGGCAAAACTAAAGTAAGAAAAATGCAGCAAGAATTACATTTTCATGTGAGTTTTTCATGAASAATTGAAAGCAAGCTGAGAACAGAAATCAAGATACAGGCAAAATCGCCTTGATGTTTCCAGAGTATAGAGAAGGCCTCTTCAGATCCCTACTCCGATTTTATTTTTTTCCTGTGTTGATTGTTCCTTTTTCAGCACTGCCAGTCTCCAACTGCCCCATCTACTGGCAGCAGAGCACGGCTGGTGCAKGAACACAGGAGTGATCCGATACAGAGCTGAGAGTGAGATCTAACAGTAAAACAAGAGAAATACAGAAAATGGAAGAAAAATTCAAGTATTTTCCGGACAGATTTAACACTGTACAAGGTACCTAACTACATACCTACAGACATCAACCCAACTCCTGCTCATTTGTTGGTGAGCTGTTTAGTAAGCATTTAGATTCATTAATGTTTCTTGTCTTTAGTTGCAAGTTCCAGGACTCTAAAGAGCTCCTCTCCATCACTTTGCAAGCATTTCAGAGCCTGGTTGAAGAACATCCAGTAAGTATAAACAGATACAGGTGAACCACAGCGGGGTTAAGCTACAGAAAAGGAGCTCTGGCCATCCAGTTTTCTTCAAAGTCTTCAGTACCTTGAGCACTTGAGAAGGAGCTTGTCTTTTCCCCACAAATCTTTTATTAGGTAAATTAGAATCTCACTAGAGATTTCTCAGGGAGAAATAACAAAAAAATGACTCTACCTGTCCTMTTTCAATACTTTGTGCAGAAGAGAAAGACATCTCCATGTAGACTTACATTAGTCCCTCTCCACTCCAAGGAGAGGAGAAAATAGGGGAGGGAGGTTTGTGAAGCCATAGGACAACACGCACCAGGAATTCAACTATTGTCACTGTTGCTGATTGTCACAATAAAAGAAGCCCCMAAAGTACTACGGCTATTCTATATATAATTCAGCATGCCGGATACCTCATAAAACCATTATAGCAAAATCCCTCACAGAGCCAGAGAGTTGATCCATTATTCCTAACCAGGTACTTACCTTCTAGAGGCAATAAATCTTTAGCCCTGCTTTCCTCCAAGGCTGTTGAGCCCAGTCCAGATCACAGCCCAGACTATACAGTTCTGAAGTTTCCATCTAAAGGAAAGGCCAGCAAACTYGCAAAAACTGACATGTTGCTGTCAAAATTGTGCCTCACACTGTTTGGTGGATTTTAGCTGAAGGAGGAGCTTCAGCGCTCACCTTGCAGTGACACATCATCTGTTTCCACACCACAGACAGGCTGGGTCTTTTAAATTATTCTTCAGTAACTGCACCTTTCAATTTCAAAAAAGGTCACCTCTCAATTCCTCAGACGTTTAATAYGAAAACTAGGGTGATCTGGGAGCAAGGTGTCCCCCTGCAGCTCTATTCAACAAGGAACTCATTAGCTTGCCTCATACCACTATGGGAAGAAAGAGAGACTCCAGATTAATGGCGTGACCCAGTGAACTCGTTGACTGCACCAAATAAGACCAACRTGATTAGAAAAGTGGCTGCAGACAGGGCAACTCCTCCCGAGAAACCAGAGCGAGCATGGTGGAAGTGCAACTAATAATCCAGAAAAACGTTAACAGAGGTGTATGAGAGGGGCCCCACAGATCAGCCCCGTTTCACTCGAAAAGAATAAGCCAGAACAGGCTTTTGGAAAAGCATGCTGCCATTTCCAGGGAAGAGACCTGGAAGAAGATGACGAGTAGTCCAAGAAAGCTGCTGTGAAGCTCATCAGCAGGACAAGCAGAACACTGCTAAAAAAACAGAAAGAAAACGCTGAACCACAAAGCTCAGAAAACAGGCAGGTCCTGCAACCTTTAAGCAGCCTGAGCTTTGCATTTCCAGAAAAACTAATCACATATATATATAAATATATACACACACACACATATACAAAACTTACAAAATTCCTTACTAAAGATAAACCGTGCAATCTGGCACAACAAATACCAACAGAGATGCAACCGTGGACTTGACACTTTCTCCTTCCRTACTAGTCAAAATTGTTTTGCTTTCCAGAAATGGAATCAGATCAAACGCATTGAAAACAGAAGAAATGTGTTTCGCAAAACTATTAAAGCTTGCAGTGGACAACTTCTCCTTCAGGGTCTTACTCTTCACCAAAAGCAATTCAGTCCATCGGGTTTAGAAAATTTGTGCAAACTTCTGTTAGCCGCATAGCTTTAGAGCAGGCTTTTTCTCTGTGGAGTTTTTATACCCATCTGTCAGCAGTTTCTACTTCTGACAGGCAAAAAAGGTTTCAGAAGTTCTCTTGTTTCCCGAGTTCCAAGAATGACAAAGGAAAAACGCGTTTTAGGAAATAAATTTCTAAAAATCTTGAACCAGTCAACAATCCCTGTCGGTTAGGACAAAGTCAGTCCCACCATTTCCGTGGCTGTGAAAATCAGAAGCTGTTGCTCTTTTGCTAGACAGATCACATTCATACAGAACACAGTTTTCAGCAAGTACTAAAACTAGCTCTTGTATTTTTTCCCCTCCGGCGTATGTTGCTTTTGAGGTTACAAAACCAGCTTCTATTGTGTTGTGGCCCCAAAAAACACCTAAATGATTTAGGAGCTAGCCAAGTCACAACAAACTCCCATGGCTTAGAAGAGTACCTTCGTAAGCAAAATCTGAGAATGCGTTTGCCCTGAAGTCACACAATGCAAAATTATTTATCCTAAGGGTAAAACCAGAAAGATCTTGAGCTCAAGTCCCATGTTCAGAGAGGAAAGACAAGTGCACAGGTCCTGTTGCACAGTGCCTTAGGTGTCTTACCCTTTGTAATGCTAAGGACCTTCTATTTTCTGTTCTGTCTTTCCCTCTGTTTCACCCAAGCTGCTGGGGCAGTGTTTTCCAGAGCCTCTGCAGCAGCGTTTGCCCTTGTTCCTGTGCGGTAACTCTCCTAGGCTTGCACCTGCAAACCCCAATATTGCATGTTATAGCAGGTTCTTATGGGAAGTGATTGCCACTAGTGTGCAAATCACCCCTTCTTTCTGCACCCCTCGGATGTATTTTTTGGTTTACTCGGTAATATGGATGCTCAAAGCTAAATAAACCAATATGCACRAGCATCTGCCCCCAGTCCTTGTATGCTTCAGTCAGCACTAAGAGTATCATAAGAAAAAACAATAGGGATTTCACTCAGGTCCCGATAAAAACTCAATAGCTATTAATGGAATAGTATGGATGAGGSAGATCGTGTGCTGCACCAGGAAGGACGCTCTGGGGGGATCCTCATTTGGGGATTCTGTCCTTTCTCTTCCCAGCTGGCCACTGGGAGAGTTTTACCTGCCCCTTTTCTCACCCTGTCCTCCCCTCTCACTCCTTTCCCTGCACCCCCAAGAGCTTTACCATTAGAGCTGAGGCATGCCATCACCTACGGATCCACTAATAAACAGATAAGCCTGTCTCAACACCCATTGTGCATCACTCTTATACATTCATCCATAAAAGTTCCTCTAAGTTTCTAGGTAGCCTACTTTCACTGAGTAAAGAGCAAGTTTTTTAAACAGTATCCAATAATCTTATAGATCCTATAGCTCAYGGTACATCACACCACATCAAGACTTCAATGCAGCTACAGAGAGCACTACTGAGGGATTTTTAAAAAAATTAAGCAGTAATCAAACTGCAGTATTTTAGAATTTGTGCAGACTTGTCACTTTTGCAAGTGAGCCTGAAAAGGCAGCAAAGGTGTTTTAAGGAACTTGAACTGAGTTTTTAATGCAGTAAACTAAGCTTTACCTTCTGCAGGAAGAGGACGATCCTCACAAGCATCTTGGCATGCAGATCCTCCAAGGTGAACAGAGTTCGAGGCGTGCGGATGAAAATCTTGGTCTTGCCATAAGCAACATCGTGCTGAAATCCATGACACTCTATGAGCTTCTTCACAGCATCTTTGTCTGAAGGGAGGTCATGRTTTGGCCAAGTGAATTCCGAGATCATCTTGTACCTGGAATTACAWGGTACAATTTACAAATGTAAACTTGTCATCTAGGTTCTCAAGAAGGCCAACCTCCAACACGTTTTAGAAATAATTGTGATCTAAGTTCTAGTAAAAATGATCATAGATAGAAGAGCCTCAAGACATCCCATGCAGGAATCATGATCCTCAAAACCCAAGGACAATTAATATGAGAGGCAAGATTTTGTGAGACGCTGAAAAAAAACTATTGCAAGAAGCTCATTTCATCAACACCGAACTGATGCAACACGACAAACTCACCAGTGTTTTCCTGCAGATTTGGCAGTTCYATTATTCACACTTTCAGCATTCAATTTTAATTTTTTTTGAGAGGAAGAAAAGCTTTGGTTTGCTCACATTCTGCATAAGAAGCCAACTGTAATCAATTGTTCAGTCAGAAATCTAGATTTAAAAATTTTGCAAATAATGTTCTKGTTCATCATTTTGGTAGTGATTTCTAACAAATTTTATTATTTACCAAAGTAGCAGGTAGTTGACTGCCACAGTYTGTGCAAACACCACTACTGCCTGTAATTTTTGTTCAATCATTCCCTCTCATCCTTACTCTCCAAACTCCTTTTTACACYGAGGGAGAGAATGCAGATTGGAACTAAGACAACTACAAATCAAACATGAAAATACTGCATCAGACTCTGCTCTCTGTAAGATTTACCATCCTTGCAAAGTGCTGATTAGGTGAATAGACGATTGCAAAAAGCAACAATGAATTTTCTGCGTAAGATTTATGGACATAATCAAAAATGTAATAGACGTTTGCACTGTAATAGTACCCRCATTCATGTTCTAAATAAAACAAGCATGCAGCAATCTTAACCACTTCTCTATTTAAAAGCCCACAATCCAAGTCAAGCATCAATCTCAATGTTTTAGACATTCAGAATTTTCAGCTACTATTAAATGGATGCAGCAATAAACCTTTTTACTGGGGAGTGGTGCACTGCAGGAATTACTAAACAGACTAAAATAAGCCTGAATGGAAATATATCACACTGTCGCTTTCATTCATCAAATTAGCATTTCTGAATAAGCTGTTGAAGAGGGGAAAAAATGGAGGTGTGCACAGTGTCTAAGCAGGGAACACCATCAGCGTGAGGGTTACAACATGCAGACTAGGGATCTTACTGATAAATAAAACAGGTATATAAAAAAAAACCTCTTCAGACTCACAAAAGAAGATTTTGCATTTATACCTGGCTGGCAAAAGCATTCCTTCCCTCAAATACACGTACACACAGGACATAAATATTTTACACTGGTTTCTCTTTCCTATTCTCATCAGGAAAATGTTCCTGCAATAATTAATTCACTGGGAAAATCTTCCACCTCGAGACATTTACATTAGGGGGAAAAAAAGACGACCAGAGAGGCAGTGCAAACCCACGCATTATTAAACAGGCCTGCTCCACCGATGGGGCCAGAAAAAAAAGGGATGTCAGAGAACTGAAAACCTGCCCAAAAGAAATGTTAAATTCTGTTCCTCCATTACAACAAAAACAGGGCTATGGCATTTGAAGACATCCCGAGGCAAACGGACCACCTCCCTCCTAGCCCACAGGTGGTGGGACCGGCGGTGGAATACCGTGGCATCCTTCTGTTCCTCCCAYGGTACGTGCAGTGTAATGCCACAAACTCCTTCCCCGCAGCAGAGAGCACGACCTGGATGCCACAGCAAGTCAAAATCCCAACCTCGTTGCTAATTATAGTGAGGCAGAACCCAAAATAAATCTGCTCACTGACACCACAACCCTTCCTCTCTCCTGCCTGGAGATCTTGACAGCTTTCAAGGTCACTTGTACGTTAAACATCCATTTCTACACCACCTTTGTTTCTCCTTCTTTGCCGTACTTAGCTGTAGAAGCACCTGGCACACATGAGGTTGCYACTAGAGCTTGCAATTCTCAGTATAGCTCTCCTAAGAACCAAGATTTTTGTGAGCCACTAAATTATGAAGCTTTAATGAAAAATATCAGGTCTGCACGTGAAGCAGGGTCATACTCTTCTCTTACCACTGTGCGGTTCACAGCTATCTCGGTGTCGTTTACGTGCTATGTTTAACATTGCCTGGAAATAGGCATGTGGATGCCTTCACGGTGAAAGTGTTGGATTACGCTCACACGCGGCCATGCCTGCAGATGCCTCGCAGGCGCCGTTCTTCCCCCTGCCCCGCACACATACCCCTTTCTGAAATCCAATCAGCTTTTTTTTGGTAGTAAGTTATATATTAAAACAAAAGAATGCATCACATCTATTTAAGACACATGGCCCTGACCCGCATTTCACACGATTGGAAGATGTAGTTACCAAGTGAACGCGGATCTCTTGGTGCAACAAAATAATATTTAGATCTTAACTTTGTACAAATTGGTAAGGGCAGGCTGGTTTGCACAGAGATCAAATAAAAGTTTTCTTAATTTCAAAGAAAGCTTGAAAAGGACATYTATTAATGGTCTTAACTGTGCTTCACTTCATTTACTGCTTGTAGATATGAGACACCAACTACCTTACAGTATTTTAGGGCTAAATAGCAAAAACTCCTTTCCTAGAGAAAGKAAAGTTACTTTTTATATGTTTTTATATATACATGTACATACAYATATATATTAATACATATACATAATAATACATATATATAAAAAACAGGTATACATGCACACACACATATATATACACATATGAATTTCTTATCTATATATATCCTGATATATATCTCCTGTCCCCTCTAAGAGGGATCAGGAAGACAAAACACAGGTATCTGTTTTGGGTTCAGAAAATTTGAAAGCTTCAGGGGCCTGTAAGGGAGTTAAATATCTGTTTGTGGGACTGAACTTTTACAATATCTTTTGCAGATGTAAGCAAACAGATGACAAAGTTATGTCCCAAAATCGCCTCTCACTGAGTTACTCTAGATCTAYCTTCAAACGAGCCCCACAGGCAGTGCAAAAGTCCAGAGCTAAAGAGCCTGGAGCCTCCTCYATGCTCCCAGTCTCCCAATAAGCCTGTTAAATATAAAGGAACAGAAATTCCTTGTGATCCCTGTTCATAAACACTCAAAAAATGTATGGCTTGTACCACAGATCATATCCCCCMGCCCCTTTAAGAGGGGTATGTCTCACCCAAAGACAAGGAACAAAGAATTTTGCAAAAAATAAAACCAGTGTCCAGGCCAGAAGAGGTTTTTTTTTAGATTTAGAAAAGTCGGTGTAGATTGGACTCAGAGCAATGCYGTGGGTATGCAAATACACACTGTAGGTGTTTAATCCTACTCCAGGGTCCRGCAGAACAAATGTTCTAATAGCCTGAAAGCTGTACGAGTCGCCATGTGCTAATTTGGTTTACTGGCTGTAAACACCACTTCTGGTCTTAAGCTTACAGGAGCTCATCAAACATTCATTAAAAACAAAGCAGCTGTTTATATTAGTAATTACACAAATCTTAAGAGTAAATGGTAATGAATTCCACATGTGAGGGCAGAAGCACACTCYAACCACTGCATAATGTTTAAGAAAACTGACAGACAACACTGTAGGCTGTATTTAGTAAGCAAGACCCCGTTCCGCTTCAGGTATCATGAAATATCCAGGCAAATCTCCACTGTGAACAGGAAAAGATCTTTGTTTCTAACACATGACATCCCACCTGCTTATATAGTTCAATTTTTTTCTGCCCTCAGGGCTTTTTTCTCACCTGATGCAATAACAGAAGTAAAAATCAATTCACTATTTCATCAGCAAGAGGTTGAATGCTTAGTACCCATGCTAATTTACTGAAGCCGTAAGACAAATTTCAATCTAAAACATTTCATTTGTCACAAGTCTGGTAGGAATTAAGAGGGCAAGTAATATCAAAAMCATGTTTTAATGGGGTCATATTACTATCCCTTTTTCAGAATTCCAGTTTTGAAGTCCAGAGGTTTCCTCCTGCACACACATAATGTCACTGTGCGCCATCAAGCACTTCCCAAGACACACAATGTCTGTCTGTCTCTCTYGCTGCAACAATTAAACAATGTTCAGAGAGAAAACAGAAGTTAATTAGTTCTGGTTTTAGGGTTATGCTCTGGGGAAGAACCTCATTACACATTTCTTCTGCAGAGAGTAATACAGCAAATGAATTTTAGCACAAAAGAAGTTGAGCYTGAGTGCCACGTATGCACCTCTAAACCCCTCTGCTGCCACAAAACGAGRGAGCAACCAGAGGCCCTGTTAGACTCATGTTTTATCACACCCAACAGCAGATACTAAACCAAACACACCACCACCCATATGCTCAAGAGTRAGGATCACAAGCCCAGAGGACTTAAGACTTACTCTTCACCCAAGGGGAGACAGCCAAATTACACAYCTCATTCCAATGTCCAAGTTGTCCTGCAAAGAGCTGAACTGAGTCACTTTTGCCAGCACCCTTCTTACCTGTGAAGAAACTTCTCGTACGTTTGGCGGTAGGCAAAGCCTGCTCGGCGCACTCTCACGTTCTCCAAAAGGCCAAGGTATTCAACCTGATGCCTGCAACGTTCCTCGTCAAAAAGCTGTGGTGACTTCTTATCGTTGGGCTTAATGCAACGGACATAATAGGGCTCCTAAGGGGACAAATCAAACCGAGTTTCACTCAGAAAGCAAAAAGTCTTTGCAGACACAACTGTTCCCTCATGAAAACATTGAGGTGTTGGTACACCCCATCTGAATGAGGTTTGGTTGCTAACAGGAATTACCAGGTTAGAACAGAAATGACAAGAGTGGCACATAACACGTTCCTCCCCTTAGCACACTGCAACGACATGTGTTACAGGATCAGTGTGTTACTCATTGGAATTCGACTGYCCTTTGCTATGTATCAGAACCAGTTCCACATCCCCCTTTCTCTACAGACTTTGACGATAACAAAAACAGTCTTCATAAAAGACAGAACAATGTAATTCATTGCCCTGATTGTCAGATACGGCTTTTCCAGTACCAACATCTAAAAGCAGCATGGACTACTCCATAATATTTAAACTACGCTGAATCAAGTCCTCTAAAGCCTGTAGCAACATGCTTGAATGAYGGAAATGTGAACGCTACCCTGTGCGGGGCAAAACCCAGCTACCTTCCAGCCCAGTTCAACGCCACAAGCACCACACCRGCCGAACACAAGCCACCAGCACGCAAGTTCCTCTTTCTGCACCACCTTGGACTTGCAGGCGGCAGAGAACGTTGAACGTTGACTGGTGGCTCTACTCCACCCAGCGCAGCCCGGGTGGTCCTGCCCCGCGCTGCCTGGGCCGACCCTGGACGTGCAGGTGAGAGTCCCCCAGGGCCGCACACGTTCCACCGCCAGCCAGCCCGCACCCATGAGATAAACCCCACACACAGTCCTGCCAGACTGCTTTGATGTTTACTTTTATTTTTATGAGATTAAAGGCAACTTTCATTTAGGCCAACATGGTCTATAACTAGCACCAGCTTGTACGGGGTGGCTRTAAGTCTTTTAAACTTACATACTTTCATCACACTGGGTTTTGAAGTCCATTCATTTCTTTCTCTTCATTGTTAGCCCTTGCTATCCCACTTCTAACTTCATTGGTGGGGGGAAAAGCAATTAATAAGCGTCATAAAGGCCCACCTTAGTTTTTTCAAGGTAAAATTGTAGTCTTATAACATTAATATATATATTATTTTTTAAGTAGCCCTTGCAAAAGGAGTGGCATATTCTGCAGGTTGGCAAAGCCTACCGTCCACCAAGTCTCATCACTAGCCAAGGAGAGAACTCAAACAAGAATCCCAGTTAGCTCAGAAGGTCACAGTATGTCCAGAGACTTGCTTCAGAGGACATGCACCTAAACTGGAGCATTTCAAAAATCCGTTTACAGCAATGCTAACATTAGGATAAGGGAGATAAGCAGCCTGTCTGAAATCTTAACATTAGAATATGTCAACATTCATAATCACAACTGATAATTAAGAATGAAATTTCAGCATTTTTCCCCTCRAATAGATGAAACAGGTGGCTGTGAAACCATCTGTAAAACTGCTCTGAGTAACCAAAGGCCCTTTCTCAAAAGGGAAGCCCCAAGGGTTCTCCAAAGGAGTCTGTCCTGTTCCAGTACTACTGGGTGGTTTCAACAGTGATTTGAATGAAGGAGTACAATGTGGGTACTAAATCTGTAGGCAATATAAAGTTTCAGAGTGCAAGAACCSACAATGTTAACAAATGGGAGGAGTGGTCTGGAAAAAAAAAGGGGGGGGGGAGTGGATTAATTTATGGACAACAAATGCCAAGTTCCACACTTAGGCAGAAACAGTTATATAATAAAAGAATGAAAACTGATTTGACACTAGTGCTAAAAAAAAGATCTAGGAGTTCTAGCTGAACATAAGTCAAGTTCGTGTTTTTCTAAGGAAGGGGCGCAGGAACAGGAAAACTGCAAGACAAAAAAACCCAACAGATTTCTACTTATCTGAACATTACATTCAGTTTGGGGCACTGCAGTTCAAGTGGGGTGCAAACGGCAGTGAGTCAGTTCAGGGAAGAACAAGAAAGACCAAAAATCCAGAAAATGTGACTCAGAGGAAATACGGATTTAGTCTTGAAGGACTGAGGAGCCACATAACTATCCTAATGTTACACTTTATACACTTAAAGGGTAGGTATGAAGGAAAGTAGATAGTCAGTTTTAGGACAAAGAAGCACTGGCTTTAACTACAATATAAAATTCATATTAGGCATCAGGAGAACAAGGAATGGGAGCAGAATGCTTGCGGAAAAGTGGAGAGCCTCTCTCACTGGAGAGGAACAGCCCGAACAAGTACCTGCATAGAAAAGGTAGAGGCAGAGGTTTTCTCAAACAGGGGATAAATTCCCAAGGTCCCCTTTAGCCCTATTTTCTATGATTCAACCATGATTTAGCCCTATTTTCTATGATTTTAGGTCACTTACCTAATCTCAGGATAACATGAAAGGCCCAAAATTGCTATTTTCCCTTCAGTAATATTGAAAAAAACAGGATCATCCTTGAATATCCCGGCTAGTCCTGACATAACCTGGAGGTACGCAGCACTAAGGACAGGCACACAGAGCTTCCACTCACTAATGAGTATGAATAGGCTAAATATGAGTAATGAACAGCCTGAGATATGGAGGCCTTGGAAAAGCAGAGCCTTGTATCCCACAAACTGATACAAATCCCTGGATCTTCTGGGGAAGGTGTTGGTGTGGAACATTTCCCTGCTTTCTTAAACATGCAATTAGTAGYAAGAGGCTGTGCTTTTCTCCTGGAGGGCTGTCCCTGGGGTAGGAATATACGGCACTGAGGAGAGCGAGCAAAATCTGAGCCAACCACCAATCCAAGAGCTGGCAGCATCCCCGTGCTGCCTACCCTCCATGCAGCCAGCCAGGAGTGCGCAAGTAGGTATGGGGAGTGCGTGGGTCAACAGAAGGATGTGTGGGCACTATACGTTCTTACATCATCTCCCTTCTCCCCTAGTGACTTCATCTCTCCCCACAAAACGCGTCAGGGATAGCTCTTTCATGGTCTGTTTGGCTCCTTTCCTTACCAGTGAGACKGAGGCAAAGCTGCACACAGTGGAGRAAACCTGCCCCGCTTGCAAAGAACTGGCTGAGCCCCCTGGTAGGGCAGTGCTCTCTTCATCCTGCTCTTCTTTGCRTATCCTCAGAGCGCGGTGGGCGCAAAGAAGGAAGGAACTCTAAGGACACTGCTTCCCCAGGACATCAGGCAGTCGAGCGRCAGCTCTGTTCTGCCTGAGTTCTTCTACCGAGGTCACCGCCACACTGAGCATTTTCTTCTGCCACGGTAATTCAACACAGCCATACCTATTCTATTTGTTCTCCTTTCCTAAAGGAGAGAATRGTGAAATACAATGTGCTGGTACAATTTAAAGAGTTTAAAGAGATTTACGTATTAACTTTTTTGGCTTTCTCCTGAAAATGATCTCCGCACTGAAGGTAAGAAGGTTTACAARGGTCTTTGTTCACTCGACAGTCTCCTACCACCTCTCAGAACTTGCAGTCTGCGTGGGTGATGATTTTTCCTTCAGTTGTAGAGCTTGGCTGTGCCACGGGAACRCAGCTGTCATCGGCGCTCTTCACGCTCTCTCAGACATTGTGTGTCAAACTATGAAGGCAGAAGCAGCCCCTTCTGAACTTCAAACCAGTGTTGAAGTAGGTTTGACGTGGTCATGGCAGCTATAACTGATGAGGAGTAGGAGTTTGCTGGACCTGATGCCTGCAATTTATAAACTCTGTATTGTAATCTCTCAATTGCATGGCAAGAAACAAAGGCCAGGTCATTCATCTGCTAGAACAAGTCTCCTATATGACTGGAAATAAGCCATTTAGGGAAAATGCAGGTTTTACAGAGAACCCCCTGAATTACACCTGAACTCAGAAGCTGTGAAAGAGGCTGCAGTTGTGAAGGTGAATGGTCTGCAGTTCTCCCCATCCCCTCTTGCTAATAATATTAAGCTTGGGCCACTTCTCCATCCACACATTAGTCACCCTTAAGGACAGACTATCCCAGTGTTAGCAACCGGGTCACTAACATCAGGATGATGCCAGACCATGCCAGATCTGCCCTCAATACTGTTGTGTTACGTCTGATGTCAAAATGAATATAAATCCGTTGATGAGATTGGTATCACAAATATTCTACGTTTGATCCACAAAACCGCAACATCTTGAGAACACAGGAACCAAATTAAAGAAGTCATTAGGAGCATGAAGAAAGTGCGTCCCACCCCTCTGCCCCAAGGGAAATGGTGTCACTTGTTCATTACTGACATTACGGTGTCCAGTTCACAGCTATTCATTATTGCTAATACATAAACTACCCTCACCACTGCAAAGCTGTCTGCTTGGGTGTCATTCATGTCTTTGCCATTCAAAAATGCAACAAACCTCAATGCAAAAAAAATCTGTATGACTTCAAGCACAGCACAAAGAGGAGTGACTGTATCTGCGTTTGGTATTAAAGGGAGAAGTCAAGACGCTGCTTTCCTTTTGGAAAACAGAAGTAGGAAGTTCCCGCACAGACAGGAGATCATCTATCAGTGCAATTACAGTGTAATTAAAGCCTCTCAGCAACGACAGCTACTAGGATAAATGCTAAAGTAGATTATTCCATGCTTACAATCCCACCAGCCTCAGCTCTTCAGAGGCATAATTATGCAGCTCCCATCATTGCACCATGAGGCTGTCAAGCCTGGGAGCTGCATTTTATAAATGGAAGAACTGAAATACAGAGACACAAAARCCCCAGTTCTGAAAGCTGTTTAGGTGCCTAATTGTAACTGATTTTTTTTTTAAATCCAGCTGAGYGATTTTTAGATTTTTAAGTGTTAAAAAGAAAACAAACCAGTTTAAAGTCATTGCACCCTAAACAAACTCCTCCCTGAGAGATTTCTTTTCCACAGTTYATAGCTTGTTAGATGAGAGAAGGGATAGGACACAGGACTGACCAAATTTGTGCTGGATATGTCCAATCAGTCACAGTGATGATGTTATAACTTACTAGAGATGAAGCTTGTCAACCTGGACAGGAGAGGAGAGGTGTGGAAAAGAGAAGAGTTAGACAAAAGGAGTTACAGAGAAGGAGGGGAAAAAAAGAAAAGAAGAAGGAGAAAAAGAAAAAAAAAAAARAGAGAGATGTGTGTCCAGACAGAGTTCCTAGAGAAGCTCATCATTTACAGCCGCGTCAGCCAAAGGACTTCCTGTGTCAGTATTTAAAAGAAAAGCCACCCCAAACTAATCCATCACAGAAAGACCAAATCCTCAGGAGAACAGCATGGGCAGTAAAACATGTGCTTCAGAAATGTTACATGGCAACTCTGTAAAGCTAGTTTGCTAGTTTTTGTTTTGGTTGGTTTGGTTTCTTGGGAAAAAAAAAAAAAAAAAAAAAAGGCATTTTTTTATACCAGAGGTTTCTGCCCAAAAGACTCTCAGTGTCAGTCTGGAGGATTACAGTGTTATTGAGATACCAGTACTGATAAGCGCCACTTCAACTCAGCATCCTCCAAAAATATATTTCCTGAGTCTTCATACTTGAATGGACACATGTATATACAAGCTGAAGTTAAAACCGTATTTGTGAACAGCTCCTGCAGTGTTAACAACACTTCTATGCTACTCACCCTAATGGAAGCATCTGACACCCTAATATAACCACACCACCTGCCCCTTCCTCTCAGGAA
This sequence comes from Oceanodroma leucorhoa, assembly GCA_030449065.1. Lineage (NCBI taxonomy): Eukaryota > Metazoa > Chordata > Aves > Procellariiformes > Oceanodroma > Oceanodroma leucorhoa. The sequence continues at coordinate 2,196,952 of JASVER010000116.1, forward strand.
CTGCAGAATTCTGCTTTATCACTGATTTAAACCAGAATASCAACAAAACAGACTTTTAAAGGTGGTTATTTTAAATACCAGAAAAGTTAAATCACCAACTAATGCCATTAAGTATTGTATTCACAGACTTTGAGCTTTGTTTCTGACATTATTATTATTCCTGCCCACCAAATTAGCATTTTTGGAGACTGCTCCCCCAAATGACTGGTTTAAAGATACTGTTGATACTGCCAAAAAACCTGCAGCTTGTCGAGAAGACCAAATGAGTATCAATGAAGAAGAGATCTTGGACTGCCGTTCTGTTCGAGGACTGTAGAAACAGAGCACATAAATATGGTTTAAAGCACTTTACGGAGAAACATTAAACAAGCAAGAACAGCCCAGGTGGAATGGGAGGCCAGGATGAGAAAAGCAGCACTGACTGCACTTACATATTGGGCACACTCCGGTAACGTTAATAAATCACCAGCTCAAACTGCAACAAAATTCAGGCCTATCTTCATCTTGGTTTTTTGAGAAACATCTGAGAAAAACATGAACTGATATTACCTCTCCCTGTGGAACCTTATTCCTCTGACATCCACAGACCACAGCAGCTAACACCACTTGTGCAATGCTGTTTTCAGAGAGCTGTTTTCATCAGCTGTTACCACAAGCTTCCCAAAAAAGTCCTGCAGGGTCCAAACCACAGTCAGACACGTAGACATTGTCATTGTTGATCCCCAGAATTGCAACTCCGGTCCCAAGTTAAGCACGGGAAAAATGAGTAACATGACCCAAGGGAAGAATTACAGTACCCGTAACTGCAATGAGCGGTGTCCCCAAAAGAGACAGTGGTTTTACCAGCCCAGGAACAGCAACTGTTCACCCACTCTCCAGCCCCCAGCAGAAGTCAGAGAGCTGAGACAAGTATCCAAACTGGCAATGACTCAGAGTATCCCGTTTATTTGTGCATAACCAGTATCTAACAAGGCATAGCTTGACTGCCCAGTTATTAGCTTGCTAATAACATGCACGTATTATTAACTGTCCGAAAAGTCACCTCAAAGAGTTCCTCAGGACACAGTGGCCAAACAGAAGCACTGTCTCTCTGCACTCTGTTTTACCGTTTGAAGTACGCAATGATTGTGTTCAGGACCCTTACCAGCAACCTCTCCTTTCTAGGACACCCCAAAATTTAGACCCTTTAAAATAACATACACTTGACTTCAGGATGGGTCTCACCAAATTTTGGGGGTTTTTAAGATGTGTAACAGCCAGGCTCTCCACTAAAAATAGCTAAAGCTCAACTACGTAACTTAGTTTGCAAGCTTAAGTACCTCCAAACACTGTTCTGCAAGGAGCATTAGACATGTAAACTTCTGAACAGCAGACTCCAAAGTGCAAATTTCACCCCCTTCGTTCCAGCCCTCCACCATGCTAAAGGTTGGCCAYAAAACACTGCACAACCAAGACAGCCCTTGGCTCCCTCCTGCTTGGCAAGAGCCCTTGTTAAGTCCTGACAAACACACCTGTGTAATGAGAGCCTTCCCTTTAACAGAATCCATAGCTCTCTGGGAAATACAATGCTCTAAGCCAATTTTCTCCATTGCTATTCAACAGAAAATCACGAAAAACCCAAGGTCTTCAATACAACTTTCTCAATGAAAATTTAGGGAAGGTAAAGAACGGGAAAGGTGTGTACTGCGACACACATAGGAGCTTCCTAGTGAATCCACGAGCTATCCTGAATACAGCCTATCCTTGGAAAAGGCTGACATTTGTGATACAGATACTGATGATAAATGGAATGAAACTAACTCATTTCACATAAGCCAGCCAGCCTTCGATGATGAATTTTGGTACCTACTGACTCAAGATGGATAACGTGCGATTTAAACTCTTCATCTCCGGCGGTGAGTTGCAGGARTTGTTCAAACCACCACAGTGCATGGCATTCTCTTGACTATTCTATTTTTACAAATACCAGGTGGYCTAGAATAATTTTTCCAATAAACAAGCAAACCAAGTTTTTCCACGAGCGCTTGCCAAACCTCCCCACCAACAGCTCCCTGCTGTCCCCCCTCCATCACAGCCCTCCACTACAACACCCCCAGCAGTTTTTGTCTGTATTGCTTGAAACACCTCACTGTGGTGCGTCAGGTTCCTTATCCGTTTGGCTAGGCAAAAGATAATGTGACTGCTCTGCACGACAGAGATCTGCGTTAACATTAAGCGGCATCAATCAGAATCTTTTTCCTTCCCCAACTACTCATTTTCACAACACGCGGAGAAACCTTTCTGGGTTCTTGAGATCTCTATACCCAAATTTAGGTTAGGGCTAGCYAACAAATTATTTGGGGGACTGACAGATCAGGTAAATCTTGACTCCTTGGAAAGTCTGACTAAAGTCTGTCCCCGTCTCCCTTCCATCAGGGTCACAGCCACATTCTCCAGCCCCAACAGCTCATGATTTGTCATCCAGGAAGGCTCCTCTCTGGCTGSACAGGCAGTGGGGTAGGACCTCTCTCAACTTCTACTGATGGTCCCTGCCTAAAGCAAGACCCGGCCTTTGGCTGGGCTAACAAGGGCATCCTCTGAGCAGCCCTTAGTCACCCACTTACTGAGGAGAACTGTGGGGCTYCATTCCTCAGTCAGAAAGCTCAGCTAGCATCTCGAGTCAGCTTTGGTTGGGCTTGCACACCCTCCTGCAGATTTACTGCTGAAGATTAAATCCACTCCAGAACTAGAACTCAAAACTATAAAGCAAGCGTGTTTTCATCTCCTCATTTTGGAAAGCATGAAGCAATATACTATTTCTTGTAATATTCCCAGTGCAGGTAATTCTCTCTTCCTGTGCACAGCCAGTACCRTGTGACCGTGCTCTGACCAATACAGCACCTACGAAAACTTTATTACTCATGTGTCTGCCACTCCAAGCAAAAATTCAAATAGTGCTCTGCTCTTCACAGATCCTTATTAGAACAAGGATCATCTTTCCACAAAGCTTTTCCTAGCCTTACCACATCTGCRTGCACGTTCTCCCTCCAGATCTTGGGCCACTAACATCTCCTTTGCTACCACAACTCMCGAGAAGAAAATCAGAACACATTGCCCTTTATTGCTTAATTATTCTAAACGTTAATATATACCACTATTCTGGGCTCACAGTTCATCTCTTGTGGACCGCATACCCCTTCCACAACACCACCAAAATGCCAGGAGTCCAGCAAGGTCACCCGGCATCAATAACACCCARATATTTCTTAGAGATCTCTGCTGGCATGTGGGATCACACTGCTCACCTCATCCTGCCACTCGGCTGCACCGTGTTCAAACAGCCCCTTTCCCAGTTCATTCCCTTACCYACCTTTCTTCACACAAAGCGGTGCTTGCCAAAGCAATACCTTCTACTATAAAACTTAATTATTTAGTAAAATAAAAGGTTTCACTTCTCACCCTCTGTCACAGCAAAGAGGAGGAAAGAAGGAAATCACACCGGTCTGCCTGTATTTTCATGGAAGTCACTTGGCATTGAAAGCCAGAAAGAGAGGATCTTTCCACCATAGAACTACATCCTCTGGGCCCTCTGCCAAAAGAGCTTTGTTAAAGACGATTATTTATTTGATACAATAATTATTACCTAAGAGAGACTGGCTTTCCTACAAGTGAAAGATACACTGGTCACGGAGGAAACAAAAATCCACCTTCTTTATGCAGGGATGGCAGCTAACTCTCCTATGAGATCTTCACAGCTGCCCATCCTCACAACCAAAGCTCATCTGCCATTGATCAGCTCGGCTTTCCGGCTGATTGAAGTGATAGGAAGGTGGCAGTCTCCCCATGGAGAAGCTACAYCCTATAATCAGAAGTTGGAGTTGATTTTGAAACAGAAATATTTACCTTCGATGCCAGGTTGTCCACTAGTGCAATCATGGAGTTCTTAAAAAGAGTAGCAGCTGTCAGAGGTCGCTTGGTTACCTCAGTGATGCTCAGTTTACCTTCAGGCCACATCATCTTCAACACCGGGTTAGAGCTAAAAGACAGCCTCTTTAATTGCACAGTCTAACAGCASTTCCACTAAATGCAAAACTCAACAGCTTGCTTCTGTCCAGATCTACTGGTGTTTTCACCTCAAAATGTATCAGCCAAACCAACATGACATTCCCAGGCAAAACATGGCTTGCTCTTTAGCAATATACTGTTCAAGCTTACAACCAAATATTCTGGAAAAATAACAAGCGCATTCTCCTCTTCAGATAAACATGTGCAGTAATGGGATAGTAAAAAACCTGCAGAAGTGATCTAYGGAAAGCAGAGTCTGCCTTACTGACACAAACAAACAATTTAATCAAAACAGAAAAGAGCAAGACCATAGCCCACAACATCCTCTCTTGAAACTTGCTATCTGATTTCAAGCTGTATTTCTGCACCATTCTTCATGTATAAAATAATTTATACATTTTAGCCTACATTTTCATGAAGGGTTGAAGGTGAGGTAAAAYGGCCATGATGGATGGCAAGAGCTCTGGCATAGACAAAAGCTGAAAGCGGTTACAGCAATCTAACAGCCAATCTATCACATGCTTTAATATGCCGTAAGTGGTCTTTGTGAGCAGTCTTTACCAGAGACTTAACGGAAAACAGAGGCTAAATTTAATAAAATCTCCGTACAGCAAATATTTTGCAGGTTTTTGGTTAATGTGAAGTATTGAAAACATGAACAGCAAGGCTGTTCAAGGGAGTACACCGAGTAAACATAACAGGACTGTAAACTAACTTAATAGTTGTACTAGCTTTTAAACCAGGTAAACAGAGTGTCCGYGCAGCTGCAGGCTATTTTACGCTGACTTCTACCTCTGAGCAAAGTCTCTGAAAGGTTGAAATAGGCCACAGTTACAAAAGAATTAGAACATGTTTAATGCCAGCCGTCAAGGAAAACAGCTTTCTAGGGCACTTATATATACAGATCCATTTTGATAGGATTTCAAACTTGCTTGTCAAAGGCAACTCTTACTTCCCTAATTAGTATTTATAACACSTGACTACATGGTTTAAATTTTTCATGTCATTGCACATACGAAAAGGATTCGAATCTATTTGCCCATTTTTCCCCTCAACCCTAAACTTTCTTTCAAAACAGGGACTTCCAGCTGGGGCCAACGATATCTGTTGTTGACCAAATGCTACTCAGTATCTTCAGCATTGATTAAAGAGAGATCAGTAATGGTACATTTGCAACTGGTCCAAAAACCTGGTTAATGACAAATCAAGCAGCACAGCTAATCTCTGCAGAGCTATCTTGATTGCACAATGAGTTGGGTTCAAACACACACTTTAAATTTAGTTAAATTAAAGGTTATATCAGAACAAACCCAACATACACAGAATAAGGACTTTATCCTGAAAAATCAAACTAACAGCCTTCGGGTCGCAGTAGATACACAAAGATCAAATCCCAAAGCAACGTGTTTATTCGCGTGCACTGCACAGACAGTAAAGATAGCATCAGTGAAAACGTTAGTCTCTTCTAGCATCCACTCTATAAAAAAGGATTCTGACAAATCAGATTTAAATTCACCTCATTAATATTTTTRTTCCTACCTGTTGTACATGAGGCGCTTGAAGTCTTGAAATAAAGTGTCCTTGTTTTTGTCAATAAATCCAGTGACTGAGTAACTTAAAAAAAAAAGAAAAAGGAAAATAGAGTTAATTGCAACAAAGCAAAGTCCTTCTCTGAGCTGCTGGTATCAGTGTGGAATCAGCATCCTTGCACTCCTACAGACACAGCAGATGCTAATCAGGAATCCAGCTCTGTTTCCCAACCTATCATTTGCTGTGTGAGACTTAGATCCTTAGATCCCTCTGCCCAGCTTTCCATCTCCAGTGCAGGAACAACATACATCTAGTTTTAAAAAGCTATTTGAACTATGCAGGTGAAGAGCATAATGGCTGATACACCTAGCAGGACTTAAGCAAGTTGTAGGTGGCCCAAATTCCAGAGTTACACTCATGACTTCTGCCTCCAAATTCAGAGCATGTGTTTGTGTTAAATCCTACAGAAATTTTCTTTTTCAGTATAGCTAGTCTGTCCTTCTCTTGGTGTCAAGAAAGATTCTCTAGTGGGAGAGTGCCTGAAATCAAGAGCAGCCTATAACCAGTGACTAGGGAACTCCTGAAAATCAACACACACACACATTTTGGACTCTTTCCTTCCTCTATTCCCGCAGAAATACCACCCTGAAAGATTATTGTTTCAGAGTTTTGTCCCTTCTCCAAGAYTCAAGACAGACAGCGCTCAGTCCTCAAAGGAAAGGTCCAAAATCTCCCCATTCAGTGACTCCCACTCAGTCGCTTCCTAAGCTTCAGATTCACCACCGCGAAGGCTGCACCTGAACTGCAGGCACTGGGATCCAGAGCCCCACAGCATTSAAATCCCTGCATGGAGCCACTCCCAAATCTTACTGCTCCACATAACACTTCCGGCTCAAATATTATCTGCAAATATTTCCACATTTCAGTTTTCTTTTACAAAATTTTTCAGCTACTGGCAGTGCAGAAGGTTCAATCACTGATATGGCACCTTGTATTTYCTCCTCCTTGGCAAAATGCTTTGAAATCAGGGATGTCTATCAGCARTCGCTCAGCAAAGACTCCGGAACAAACTCTAGCTGCGCTAGTATGCTAGTATGCGCTAGATCTAGTATGATCACACTGGTTAYCCTTATAAATTAAAGGTAAATTTAATCCCAAGGGAAAAGAAATCCTAAATTATTTCCTCATTAACTCCCTTTAGATTCTGCTGGCACAGGGAGTTACACAAATCCTAAACCATTAAATCACTCCAGTGATAGTCCAGACAACAGCTTTCCCAGTGAACAGTTTCTAACATATGGGCATCTTTCACTTCTACTTAATCTTCCTTCATATTACTGTCACATACTGTAGACATTTTTGTAGCCTTCAGGTACAGAAAACTTTTCAACCTGAACGGGGAAGGCTCCCACCACTGATACTTATTTCAGGTTAACACTACCCTCTATTTTGAGTCTGCTCAAACTCATTTGAGAATTTAAAGCCAGGGAGTTATATAATCATACTAAACAGATGTCTAAACCAGATTTTATTAGCTCAGTATAGCTTTCTTGCATAAACAGTGCTGGCTTTTTTTTTTTTCCTGAAGCACTGTTCTGCCCTCACCCCTCCTCCCCATATTCTCCTTTTGTTTCAATTCCAAGTACAAAATCATATTCAGTATAGCAAGTAAGCAGCATAATMTTTAATTGATAAGCAACTCTTGCATTCTGTAATTCTGCATGACAGCTATTCTGGTTCATACCAGAAGCAGCATTAAATCAGAATATTGTACCACTTCAAAGCTGGCTAAAAGACAAAAATAGAAGGTGCAAGATTATTTCTGAAAGAAACTTACATCACATCTCCAGCGTAGTGCTTGATTCGAAAGTCTCTGTCAAACTCCAGCGTTTTGTCAGTTGCACAAAGCTAAAATAAATTCACAYACGTTAAAACATTGCCCATGGACTTTCAAGTTTCATGGAAGAGCAATATCCATTGGAAATAGAAATGGAAACTRCAGTTATTCCACTTTATATATACATGTGTAGATGTGAAATGCAATTATAACACTGCTTTATAGTATTTTTTCATGGATGCATTATAAGAACATGTATTTGTACAAAATCAAGTTGCAAGAGCCTATAGTTTTATTAAAAATTTATACTACCTCAAAAACAYCATTAAGCAAAAAGAACATTTGTGCATGTAGAGAAACATTGCACCTGAGAGTTAATTTATGACTTTTTTTTTCCATTGCAATAGCCCTCCTCAGCAAAGAAATGAAGCAATCAAAATATGACAGTTACAACAGCAATGCTTGTTCTGTCCCAAATCGCTCTACATCATCKAAGACCCCTCAAACAGTGACCACCCCTGCAGATCCACCCAGGSTGATCACAGCTCCAAGCCTCTGCTCTCAGCTCAGACTTCCCATTACATTCCTTCTCTACAACAAAGACGTCAAGTGCCCACATGGCAGCCATTCAGTAGCAGTGGCCATAATACACTCATCCCTTCAGGAATAACAGAAGCCAAGAAATCCATCAGGCTCAGCTTAATTAAAAAAGGAGAACAAGATAAAAATGAGGATTTTTGTTAAAGCCAAAAGGGGCAGGTAGATGAATTAAGTCTTTGCAGGAAGTATGGGCACCATTTAAAACACCGAGGGCTATGAGCAAATATCTACTATCCACCAAAAATCTTGGGAAAATAAAAGAGGAAATTAGCATGGTTAAACTGCAGGGCAGGAGAGATTATTAGAAGCAGGAAGATATCCTCCAAAAAACTTCACCTGTGTCCCAGAGTAGAAAATAGATTGGCTCAAACTGACAGAACAGATGTAAAAAAAGAAAATAAAATATATTGAAAAAAAAAAAATCACAAGGAGGACACCAAAAAGTTTGAGTAACAAGGTACACAGAAGGTTACAAAGGTGTAAGAAGTCCAGCACAGCAGGAACAGGAACCAGCCAGGGTCTGCAGAGCTGATAGATGACCAAGGTGTGGAAGTAACACAGAGAAAATGAAGAAATGAGGCCACACCAGGAAAACAAAGTAATTCTTCTTTTTGCAGCTGTGTTCCCCAGCGAGGGGCTATAGAGGATGTCATGCTTTTTTTCAGCCACCCAAAACATACATCTCARACCAACATGTCAATAGAAGAGGTATAAGACAAGCAAAAACATAATGAAATGAAGCAACTGCTGCTACCAGACACGGCTGGCTGCACAAGCGTCTCGCTTAAAACTCATCCAGTGCTGGAGAGACTGGAAGGTGGYTTAACATGATGCTAGGTTGTTGGTTTTTTTAAGGAGTGATTCTCTCTGAACTTTGTGTTTTCTGGGCAAATCAGCTGAAATTATTAAAAAAAAAAAACAACCAGCAAGTGTTTTGATACAGTTAATAGTCTGCCTGGATTTCTCTGAGCCTTTTCACAAGGTTCCTCACCAACAGCTCAAAGRATTTAAGCTGCTATGAAAGATAAGAGAAAGGGTCCTCACACAGGTAACTGCTGGAAAGATGGGAAACAGGAGTCCTGCGGGGGCCTGTGCTGAGTTCTACACTGTTAACATCGTCTTAAATGAGCTATGATCTGAGGGTGATAGGAAGGTGATCAGGCTTGTTGGTGGTACTTAATTATTCAGGGAAGTAAAAACAATGGCTGGCTGTGAAGAACTGCAGGAAGACATGAGAGGCTAAAGGAATGGCAAACAAAAGCAAATGAAATTCAACATAAATATACTGATACACCCAGAGAAAAAACAAAGTTCATGGCAAACGATGGGCCCCAACCTGTCCATTCCCAACCCAACAAGTATCTTAACTACCCTCCGTCTCAAAAAGGACACAGGAGAACTGGAGGAGGCTTGATGAAGAGCAAAACCGATCAATCGTACTGACTGTTACAGGAGGAAGGGCCAAATGAACTAAGCCTCTCCAGGTTAAGAAAGAAATGCCAGGAGACGATGGCAATAACATGGAGATGATGTATTGGAAGACACAGTGAACCGTGTTTTGCTGTTCAAGAACTAGGAGGCAACAGATGTCACCTAAAAGGGAAAAGGGAGGAAAACGGGAAGAAAGGAGCTCTTCACATGAGTATCTAAGCTGTGGAATTTGTCAATTTAAAAAAAAAAAAAAAAGAAAAAACTACTAAGGACACCAGCCCTGATTCAGGATGTTCCTGGACTGCAGATCACTGGAGACTGGGAGCATATCAAATTATCATTATGCATTTGACCTTAGACCTTCACTATCGCCTAGTGTCTTGGAAGATACTATGTCAGGTGGACTAGAATGGACCTTCTCATGTTCTTCCCCCTTCACAATCAGTTTGTTGAGATTGACACTAATGAGAACTTTCCACTATTTGAAGATTTAGGAATTCATAGACTATCACTGCACTTGATCCTTTGAAAGTATAAGATCAAATTGAAAAAAATCAGAACTTACAGAGGATTGAGAAAATGAACCTGTGATGTTGAGAAGTAGTACGAGAATAGTTAGCGTGTCTACAGATCTAGATTAGCATTAGAGGATTCAGAGAAGGACGACCCATGCTCTAGGAACATAAAATTTTGCCACAAATACTCATGGTGGAAGTGTTTGCCAGTATTTTTCCTGGTTTGTTTGGCTTTCACCAGGACAACCARGCAGACGGCAGCAGATCAGACATGCAGTACACAAACTAGGGCACTACTATTTAGGGCACAGCAGCCCCTTAGAGCTTATCCACAYGGAGCCAGTGTGCAACCTGCTCTACAGGGGAGCAGTGAAGCATTAACTCCGGCTGAAAGATAGGAGCTGTTCCCATAACATAGCACACGTACTTTAACTCTTTATGAACAGCTTCGATCTTTATAGTATCTGGACAGAACTACTGCAGTCTACAAAAGCTAATATGAAATGAAATCAAGTCCTTTGTTTTAATTCAAGCTAGAAGAGGCTGGCTTAGAAAGCTCAGGTTTCCTACAGCAGTTCTAGATGGGACTGAGGAAGATATCTTAGATACTGGGAAAGGACATCTGCAAAGACGCAGGAAGGGGGAAAAAAAATAATTATGATGCTGAGAGTTCTATGGGTCAATTTTTTCAAGGCTATATTGATTTAAACTAGAAATTAGCAAGCCAGAAAGATACATCATACCCTCCATAAACATTATTTATAGCAGTATTCCTTGTTTCCCTCTTAGTCTGTGCAAACAGTTTTCTGACAATGCCACCCCCTACTGAGGAATGCTGCAACTGGCAATATTTTCTTTTAATGTTTCCTATGCTGTGAAGGGACTCCTGAAGGTAAGGACAAACAGCATTTCTTTTTTTTTTAATTTTCATTTTATAGCCTCCCATACACTTTATGAAATTTAGTCCTCTTCCCCACTGTATCAAAGTACTACCTGCTCTCTCTGYGATGGAACCACTTCACCTTAGCGGGCACAGGACCAAGGACAGAACAGAAACTGAACTTCTTTCTCTACCAGCTTACATCCATTGCCTAGACAGCTCCAGAAACTGGACCACTTCCCACAGTACCCCACTGCAGAGAATTTAAGACTCCATCCCACCAGGCTTCACTATTCACAATCATTAGTACTACTAAAGGAAACAATTTGCATTAAAATGTAGAAATCCAGGMTAGGCTTCATGAAAATACTTGTTTTCAGGTGAGTTTACTCAGAACTTGCTATGCATCTGCTGCTTAAGCACATAAAATCTAGGTTAACACAGAAAGCAAGATTCCCCGTTCCCCCTCTCTCAGCTGGGATGCGTGTGGCAGATGAGATGCCAGGTGTGCTGCAGCTAAAGGGCACTTAAGGAAAGCCACATCTGGGAGGAAAAAGTGGTTAGTTTATTTTCATCCCAGCCTCTACCCAAACAAGCCACATCCAGATCTATTGTTTATATTCAGCCTCCCTGGAGGCAGCCTTTAGCATAWATCTTACACAACCATGCTAATTTTGTATTTCTGACCTACATAAAATATTGTACTGGGGTGGGAGGGAGAAGGGGGGAACCAGCATTCTGAATGATGTATTTCAAACAACGTTTCTCAGTAGAGGGACATCAATAAATTAAAGGCCCTTATTTGATTACGCAGTGTGAAAGATTCTCAGATTAATCAGGCTGTTTTCAATATGCTGCCAAGTGAGGAATAAATAAAGACATTTAATTTGTACATTGTACCAAAACCAAAGCAAGTCGAGGGGCCTGGATGATCATAGGTACAATCTGAGATGAACATGTTTTGTAGCCAATGACGATGAAAAAAAAAAATCACAGTGCTGTAATAAAGCAGAAGTGTGAATAATTTCACTGTCACTATGYATTAGAGCAGCCTGGGAAGAACATCACATGGGTTGAAACTGCRCATCGATTGGCTACAGATGACATCATGATATGTCAAGGCACGAGCTCACGCTTCTTTTAKGCCTGGAATAAAACTGATCTCACATTGGACATACTGCAGCTCCCTCTGCCGGATACGGGGCCGCCCGAGGCGCGACCTAAACCCAGCCCCGGTGGCCTGTTCTGTAGTTAGGAGCTGCTGCTGCTCTCAGGCATTTCATTTCACGCTCGATGGTAGTGATTCCAACCCCAGCAAGCCTTTTTCCTTATTCTGTTAAGTCTAAAAAAAAATARAAAAGGCATCACACGGGAAAGGAAGCAAGTTTTGAGGAGACAGAGGAGTACATTACCTTTCTGCTGGAGAAATGAGCGTGCTTCCCTAGCTTGTTATTAAGAGCCTCGAGGAACATCTCRTCTGTAACTTTTCCAACATTCATGCAGGCATCGTCCAGAATGGCGATGATCCCTTTGTGCTGCTGCTCTACCAGGTCGACGATGACCTGATTGTTAAAGTAATCAATCTGTAAAAAAAACCAAAAAACGGGTATATTTGTGACTTTGGCTGGCGAAAGAGAGGAGTACCAGTGTTGGCCACTGATGAACAGTACCATGGGTCTGACAGAGAGAATGGGGCCCACCACTCACAGAAGCAGCAATCARCTTTCAATACGTCAATCACTAACTCAAAACCAAGCAGGCTACTCTTCTACCACTAAACAGGTAATCTTTCAAAGACTTCACATAAATCTCGAGAACTTTGCTAAAAATCAACTGCTACAGAGTGCACTTTAAAACRCCTTTTAAAATTCAGCTGCGGGCAGTCACCACAGTGAAAACCGCACATCTTGTCCTCAGCATTATGAAAGGAATTTGAACAGGGAAACTCAAGATTTTTATACTTGAATATCTACAACTAGACAAAATACATAAGCTCTCAGAACAGAAACACACAGTGATGTGTCTGGCATCACAGAGATGCCACAATATGTTTTAACTCAGACCTGGAGTCAYTTACTTTCCCAAACCATGGCAAATACAGAAATGTTGTGAGATAAATGGTTAGCTTCCTCCACAGCCTGATTTCCAGACAGCAAGTCTGACAGTACAGCTGGCATGGACACAGATGTCCTATYGACTCCGACAGGAGCATACATGTGGAGCAACTTTAGATCTGGGACTTATTTTGGTACACTGACCTCAAACCGACCTCTCCCTGCCCTGCCACATCACTCACATGCTTCCAGGGAATTCCCTCTCGCTGGTACTCTTCCTGCTCCTGCTTTAGAACCAGCTGAATGAAGAGCTGCTGTAGCTTTTCATTGCAGTAATTAATGCAAAATTGCTCAAAACTGCAAAAACATAAGAAAAAAAGGTGATGAGTTTTTTGGGAAAGGAGAAGGCACAGCATTGGGCTTTAGCAACGTGGCTCACCTGTTATTGTCAAATATTTCAAAGCCATAGATATCCAGGACACCGATGACGGTGTTTTTCCCATGTACTGTAGTGTCATAGTTCTTCACTTCAATCACATCATTGATGTGTGTCACAATCCAACAAAAGAGGCGCTCGTATATAGCCTGCCAGGAAACAAATACTGAGGAATTTTGCCTKCATCTGTCTCAGTTCTTTCTGGTAAATGCAACACATGGCACTATAAAGCTGAATTCAAGATGCTGCCTTAACTAAACAAAAGCTACAGATAACGTTCTGCTAAAAGTGAACAGCTACTGACAAGAAGAAAATATTCTATGAAAATATTTTTTTTGCTTTCTTCCAAGACTCATTTACACAAAGTCTAAATCCTAGTGAGGTCGCTAGGTACAGTGGTTCCCTTAATTTGATTCCAGTCTGCATTTCAGTTGCCTAATAACTTCCATACCTGGGAATAATTTAACAATATTGAAGAGCAAGTGAGAATTCAGTTATAGAAACCTAACAACCGAACACAATGGCAGTAARATATTCCTGTTCACATTTCAAAAATGTTCTGTAAGCATAGGCATCTTCGCAGTCTGCATGTTCAAAACGTACTGCGAAGCTGTGCAAACATACAACCTTGGAAAAAGTCAAGTTAATAATCRAGGATCTTCATAACTTCATCTGTTCTTCCCTTGTCATTTGATTTCTTAGCAAAGGAAGGACAATTGTCATTCMTTCAGTCATAAGTATCCACCTTTCCAAAAAAAAGATAGCACTTCGGGTTTCCAACCTGAGTTCTAGATGTTACAGTTCCACTCTCTACTCTTTGAATTTATCTGCTAAATGAAGTCAAGAATCGTATTTCACAAAATATTCAGCCCTGCACAATGTGTTCCTTTTGCAGACACCAGCAAGCCAGGCTTGCAGCTCCCTCCCCTCTYTCACGTGCTGCAAGCACCGCTGGCTGTGGCGCATGCTGTGTCACAGCCAGGGAAGGGTAGGCATGGTGCTGCTCTGCAATCCCCCTATAGAACGCAGGAGCGCATACATTCAGAAATAAATCCGCATGAAGTACAGACTTCCCGTGTCTCAGCAAGCACTATACTTATTGATCCACCCAGGAATCCTACTGGGACCTGAGCACTGAAAGATGTGCAATTATGAAGGCAATTCAATATTGAATGCCCTCCTCAGGCATCACCATTCTTTGCTGCACCAAGTACAACTCAACCAAAAGGCAAAAGCAAAAGAAATGCATCTGAGTTACTGTCACATACAAAATTGGATACAGAGAAAGGAAATTTAAACTCACTTTTGCAAAGGCATCTCTGCCGTAGGTGGCTTCTTGTTCAGTATGTTGTTTGTCAATGACATCCCGACCTGTAGCTACAGTTCGAAACAGAAGAGCCTTCTCCACCATGTCAGATTTTGTTGACAGCAAGTCTGCGATGATCGACACAACCTTGCCATTTTCTATTACAGGCGTATCACCGTCCACATAAAACTTCAAGTTTCCCTGCAATAAGTAGTAAGAAACTAGATTTCTCAATCTGTCTTTTATTAATATGAATCAGTACACCCCAAGGTCATCCATATGCCACCTGCTATTCAAGTCAGTAAATCTCCTAACAGACTAGAAGGGGGGGCCTTGCGTATCCATGTACCCACAAAGCTCCAACATCAAGTGGAAGCAGCAAAGCCTGACTCAAAGAAAAGCATTCCTGCTCAGTGTTCAGCTCAGCTTTTGGAAAAAAATTGCATCAAACACTTCCAGAGGTTTAATCAAACACTGTCTCAAGATTCAGAGTCTAGTGGTGGGTAATGACATGAAGTATACAAATGCTGGATGTAGCRTTTCATCTCCACTGCAGCCCGCCACAAAAACGCCAGGCTGCAGTTCTCATTGTAATGCTACTGCCCGCAAAGGTAATGTGCATGTTCTGGGGAAGCTGACAAGTCAGCGCTGCTAATAGGACTGGAGTGACAGCGCACTACCACAACAGCTTTGTTACCGAATACCTGCAGTGCCAGCATTAAGAAGCAATACCACTAAGCAATACCACTGCATTATTTGCAGGAGTGGTTCACACCCTACCTGCATGGCCTGACTCTGCCTCCATTCCCTTCCCCAGCACTGGGGCACAATTACTCCATGGAGGAGAAAAAATTAGAAAGAAGTTACCATTTTCTTTGCCACCTTCCTCCTGCCCACCTGCGGTGCCTCTCTCCTCAAGGAAACAAAGATCTGAGGTACAAGGACACTGCGCAGGGGAGAAGATGCTGTGGGTCCCAGGAGAATATGGGCGAAGGAAGGATTTCCTTAGCATCAGAATACAGAGAATTAAGAGGTCTCCTGTATCTGGCTGTGCTCAAGCCTCCACTATGAAGTGAAGTACCATCGCTCCAGCAAAATCACAGTGGTGATGGTGAGTGTGAGGGTAAGAGGGGACAGAAGGATAGCGAGGTGAGAGCTCCCTACCCCCTCACTGCCAAAACCAAACAATTCCTTCAATTCCTTTTCAGAACATTTAACAGCTCCCGGCACTTTGTGATATGTCCACTTTGGGATCTGGAATAACGCAGGAATAAATGTGATTTTCCATCATTACTGCAGTGTCCTATTTCATCAAGGAATTTCACTCACCACTGGAAGTGGTAAAGTGTATACGCTTTTCCAGCCAACAGATCTTCCAACTGCTTCTGCAGTAAGAAAATTAGAGCTGCTGGAAGTACAAGTATACTGCTCGACCCCTCCTGAAGAACAGCCTACTCATACCTGCAGGCAGAGAGCTTACCAAGTGAAGAATGGCTGCCACTATTTTGTAGACAGTCTGAATCTCCTCTTGCTTGAAGCCTATCACTTTCATGGCATCAGCTACTGCTTTGAACTCTGCACCATCGTTGATGGAACACTGAGGGGAAAGAGATGTTTGCGACATGAGGGGCTTAACGGAGGTCAACTGCGAGAAAGCAAAGACTTTGCAAGCCCATGCGAAATAGGTATGTGCTTCGCTATTTTTCAGATGCAAGACACTGTCATGAGATTTCTCAACTTACTCTACTGCTTGTATGCTGAATCCCMCATTGGACACACATGTATACTAGCAGCAACGAGATACAGAAATCCATCACAGCACGATTAAATAGTTCAGTACCTTCCCAGTGGAATTTATGTGAAAGAGTAGAAGCAATTCATAAAAAAATCACAACAACAGTTACACGTAGTGCAGTCACTGAGTAGAAGCTGCAAAGCACCAGCATTAAATTTCTGGTCACCATCTTTCTCAAGATAAGCCTCTGCCCCCCTCCGCTCCTGATCATCTGGGTTTGTTTTCACTGCAGATTTCTAGAGAAACTGATAAAGGCGTCTGAGAAGGTCTGTGGGTTTGTTTGCCAAAGAGCATCTCAAGAAAGCAATTAGGAAATCAGGGAGCCTTTTGTCTGGACCCTGCTTCAGAGGGACTACACTAGGGACAACTCCAGACATATTTAAAGTGTTCAGGATCTTGTTGTCCTAAAAACTTTATGGGTTTGTTCCCTTCTTTCCAGCTCAGAGGCTCCCATGAAGATAAGTCAGATATAAGGAATGAATGCTTCAGTAACTTAAACGGTCCTACTGTAAAAAAATGAGTTGTTATGGCTTTTTGGTCCAGAAAGCAGCTTAAGTTACCCATTAGGAAGCATGAAAAGTCTGTCACTGGTAATGGGTCAAATATCTAAGCCTGCATTTATTAACAAAGGTGATCTCTCTCCTACTACATTTGATTATTTTTTATAAGCCAACACAAATGTAGTAGGCACAAGTACACATATGCTTGTCTTCTAGGGCCAGAAACTCCATTAAAAATAGCACATTGGTGTCACCTTTCCATATTCATCCCATAAATCTTGGTCTCAGCTTCTGCTAGCTCAGCAGTACTTTAAGTATTTCAAGAAGCATTTACAATTTTAAGACAAGTTACCTCTAACTCACTAACAACACCCTCACCTTTATCTGTGCTCCAGGACAGATATAGCTGTATGCAGATGCATCCTTCTGAAGATGTAGAGAACGTAACATCTGGTCAGTACCCCCCTGGAGGAGCTGTACAAAGAGTATTTTAAGAAATGGTGAATGAAAAAAATAAAATCCTTCCTCTTTCTGTTTCTTATTCATCCGCTTGCCAAGCAAAATCATAAAAACATTAAATTACTGCTACAGAAGAATCAGCTACAGTACCTGGAGTCACAAGAACAACATGTGCAAAATACATGGTCTGCATCATTGTAGGGCTCTGACCATCAGAAAGACGTTGCCTAAATGACTGTCCTTTTGAGTGACACAACTGTTTAGAAAACAAGCCTGAACCTCTTCACAGACCCGACATGTTTACATCTGTGACATGCCACAGATTGTCTTGGCAAGCACATTTACCTTCTCTGTTACACACAGAGACTTTCCAATACGGAAATGGCACATTCATGAGAAAAGTGCTAACATGCCATCACGGAGTACTGTGCAAGCGGGAAAAAAATAAACCTATGTTTCCCTTGCCGCAATACTGAGAATAAAGGTTATACTAATAAGCTGACCATTTCCCCCAAAGGACACACAAGGGAACCACCATACAACATGGAAGACATTAAAAAGAACCCAAAGAAAAAAAGAAAGTCAACTTGGTGTCATAAAATTACTTCCATATGGACTAAAGGCCTCAAGAGAAAATAGAGGGATTACACTTATTACAAATAAAACAGTGGGTCAAAGTCCAATATTCTACCATATTTGTTTAGTTAGCCTCCTTTTAAGTTTACAAATGTGTTAATATGGGACTGGAGGATAGAAAAAAATAAATCTTCCCATGCTTCTTCCTCAGACCAGGCCTCTCCAAAGAGCCAAAGAACCTAAGATCACCCAAGATGCAACAACAAGGGAACCCTTTGCAAAACACACGAGAGGGTGAAAGCTTTAAATATTTTGCCTAACATGTCTGGGAAACTTGAGAAGAGTCATTTGTTTCAGCAAACGAATACAAACCTGGTAAAAAGAATGAAAGCTTCGTTCTCCCGGCTGTTGCACAATCACACGAGACTGAGGGGAAACAAAATACAAAAATGGGTATTTCCGGATGTGGACGGCCCAGCACCKCCCCTTAGACACCAATGCATCAATTCGCCAATGCTAGGGTACCTCCAAACTAATCTTATCTTACAGTAAGTCTGTTATGAACATTATTAGCTGGGCATGACCATGGAGTTTGAAGTCTATAATCAAAAAGACCAGCTTGCGTAACAGCTGCAACATCCTACTTCCAACCAGGAATCCCATGTGGCAACYACAGAATTGCTTTCATGGAAGAGTCAAATAAAACGTCATTTGAGTTTAAGAGTTATTTAATCGCTGGAAATGAAATACAGGACTGCGTGACTACCAAAAAAATGATCCACAGGCCAATTAGGGCCTTTCGGTGACCACTTCTACAACGCCTGACAGGCCGACCCAGCCGCTGCACAAGTGAACGCTGTGCTCTAACACAAGGGCATTGTTTTAGGGAGCAAGCGACAACTCCATCTTCAGAGCGCTCATTCCAAATCAGTGTAAAACAGCACAAAACAACAACAACAAAAAGTTAAATGCAGCAGAAATTCAGTCAACAAGCAACAGTATCCCTGTTTTGTGCTACAAGTTTGAACTACGGAGAATGACGAGGCATGTGTCCCTGCTCCAGTGCAAAGTCACCGTCTGTTAACTGTGTTTGGGCCAGAACCTCAACTGCTTTCAAAATGGAGATAAATTTAACTTGGTAGAAGTCAAGAATATGAAATAAACGATCAGGATTTAAGTCACTGCAGCTGCGGCCCCACCCCTTTTTTGCATGAGAGCATCATGTTAAATGTTTGGTTTTGTTGTTTTGTTTTTTAAAATAAAGTGTTTATTCTGAAAATAGACTTCAGGGAAATAATGGGAAAAGTAAAAAACACAAACAAAAAAGCATGTTAGCAGATGTGGTCAAACATATAAATTAAAGCCAGATGTGTGTCTCACACATAATGAGAACTGTTAATACATCAAGCCCAGTTTCTCTACAGCTTTACATACTCCAATGTTTTCAGCCACCACTTAATGACACGAAAAAAAAATTATGCTTAGGATTACTTGGACTATATAAAACCAAAGCTCCTAAAAGATCACACAAGGCTGGGGCATYATGCCAGAATAACACTTCTCAAGCATATTGTTGCTACTTACAGACCCACGTATCTTCTCCTTTTATTCACCAGTGAGATCTCAATGCAGGAACTTATAAAGAAGGAGTTTTGCAGACATTAAATTAATGTCAGCTTTTATTCTGGATACAAAGTACATACACCTATATGCTCATAAGCTTTCGAGTAACGCTAGTCCCTTATGCAGTGAGCTCTGAAAGCAGTGGTGGTAAAGTAACAGAGCACTGCCAGTGCTTCAGCAGCATTTCAGTTACTTACAGTAACCCCTGGAGAAAAATCAAGCCCTAGATTTAACGAGATTCTATGCCCTCATACGTCACCTATTGACATACTACGTTTGAAAGGAAAAGCTTCTAATGGCAAAGCATATATTACAAAAGTAACTACATAAAAGCCTCTAACTCTAAAAGTGAGCGTGGCTTACCTTTTCTAGTAAGTAATTATTGATATGCCCACCTATTGGGTCTCCTTTAAAATCAAAGTTGATATCCATATATTTTCCAAACCTGCTGGAATTGTCATTACGGTTTGTTTTGGCATTGCCAAAGGCCTCTAACACACAGTTGGATTTCAGCAGTATGTTCTTCACTCTGTAGTACAGATAAATGGAAAAGAGAACAAGGTAAGTCCAGACTTGTATACTCAAACCATGGAAATTTTTTTCGCAGGCATTTCTCAAGAAGAATTTAGTAACAGCAGAGATGCTCTTTGATGACATATTTGGGCAGATGTGTATGACATTAGCAATCCCATGGGAAATCAGCTGGGAGCTTTCCGTCATGTTTCTTACAGCTGAGCAAATGGGAGCCAAAGGCCAGATACCCCCACTGAAAATAGCACCAAAAATTCAGTTCCTTTACATATGTAAGTTTTGAAATCAATTTCTTGAACTCTTTTGCAAGTAATTTTCAAAACTTTTGTCAGGGTAGGTACGAAGTCTGTTTCAGCTGAAAGCCACATTCTTTGCTCAAAAACTTTTACTCTAAGGCTGACAGGCACATTTTGCAATTCAGGAGTATGCAAGCCTGAAAGGTCACGGAATATGCTCCTTGCACTCAACATGCTATTCTAACGTACACATATTTCAGGCAATTTGCCACAGGAAACATGATTTCTAGATACTGTTTTTATTTTGAAAGTTTGAAGGCTCGAGTTTTTCCTAAGTTTTTTCTATGCGAATTTGGCAATCAATATTGCAAAATTCCCACAGTAAAAGTAGTATCTGAAGAAGTTAAGTAAATGCTGTAAAATCAGCATGCAATTAGTACAAGAGACCATCTAATAACATGGTGCTACCCAGTCCACAGGGAGAGATCCAGAAACAAAACAATTTCACTTATTTTTCTGCAAAGCCCTTACCTTTCCACCTCTGCTCTCTGCCCGGGGTTGGTAATGGCTGCTATGTACTGCATAATATATTTACTGGCCTCAGTTTTCCCAGCCCCACTTTCACCTGAGGGCATAAATACAAAGATGACACAACAGATCAAAAAAAGCAAAGCAAATCACTGAACGGTATATCTTAATTCTACGCCGACAGTGTTTGGGTTTTTTATTATTGTTTTTTTTTTAAATAATCTTATTTGTGTGCACTTTGAACATTTTCTAAATATAGCTGTAACGCTGCCTGGTTGTTGCTGCTATGCTGACTTAGAAGCAGTTATGATGTAAGATTTCACAGGTCGGTAAAAGGCCTGGCACACAGAGGATCAAAAGGATTATTGTTAGAGGAGAAAGACTGGCAGGCAGAGGCTTGGCTAGCAGCAGTGCCGGGAGCTGCAATACAAGAGGCTACTGTTCAGCACACCATCTCGGGTCTCTCGCTTTTCAGAGCCGCTAAAGCACGGGAACATCAAGGGAACGAAGTGCCAGGATCCAGATAGCGACCGTTCATGGTACAAGCCCTGCTCCCACTGTTAGAGCCACGACAAGCAATCAGTCCGGCCACCGAAACAAAGAACAAAACATTGGCCAGTCATCTAAGGGACAAAAATCAGCAGTTCTCTGAAGAGAGACAGGAACCCTGTTCTGACCGATCTCCATTCACACAGGCAGAGCAAGCAGAGGACTCATGTTCAAATTATCACTTTGCATGCACAGATTAAGCTAATGACTGACACCAGCCCTTGAATTAGATAAGAAATAATTGTTAAGGTCTCCACACATGGATTCAAATGCAAATAAGCAGTTTTAAGATTAATGAAGTTTCCTTTTATAAAATGCTGTCATTAGTCAAATCATTCTTCTTCTGCCTAGAATTTCACAAAGATCAATAGTTCATCATAATGAAAAGCTCTTTCAGCTTACCTGATATTACAATACAGGTGTCTTTTGATCGCCTCTTCATCGCTTTGTAAGCAGCATCAGCAATTGCAAAGAGGTGAGGAGGCCTCTCGTACAATTCCCTTCCTTTGTACTGCTCAATCATGTCACGCCCATAGATGTTCAAGTTTTTGTAAGGATTCATGGAAACGACCACTTCCCCAATAAACGTRTAAATCCGTCCTTTTTCAAACCTACCCGGGATGAGACACAAGGGAGAAAGAGAATTAGTCAAACATAGAGATTCAGAATATGTCTTCCAAGCAAGTTGTCCACTTCATCAGGTAAACTCTGAAATCCATCATTGTACTGAAACATCRTAATAAAACATTGACTACGGACACTATCTGACCAGTGTGGCCCGGATGGCATGTTAGCATGTTACGTAGAGACCTGATGTTACATGGACTAAGAACTAGGGCTACCTTTGAATCTTACCACCTACAAAGGAAATTTCTACTGCTATTTCACTTGCAGATGCATGACCGATCAGATTACTGAGCTACAAACACCGACTATATTTCCAAGTATAGCAAACTTTTGCTTTGCTGATGCAATCACGCCGGCTTTCTGCATATTCAGGTATTTCTGTTGCCATTAACATGCTGCGAGAAACAAGCGTTTCTAAGAAATTCTTTAGCAAGATTGAAGTTAATATAATTTACTGTTTCTACAATTGACAATACTACGTAAACATGAGTTTGTGATGAGCTTATACAATCTGCTTCATAAAGGGGATTTAAAGGCAAATTCYTTTTTCACATTCTACAGTTGTCCAYAGCCCAGCTTAGGCCAGAGAAGCAGAAGTTTTGAAGCCACTCACTTAAAGGTCTAATCACATTAGACATTAGAGAAAGTAAACAAAGATACAAGCCAAGAAGCAAATTACAGCCTTTCAGCTCTAGCAATTAGCTTCCACTCCATCCTTTTCACTAGAAGGCACTTTGATACCATCACTGCTGCTAAACCAGAAGTGAAAGCTTTTTAAGCATGTGTAAAAACAACCCTAAACTACACCTTTCCTAAACCCTACCTGGTCCTTAGTATTCTTTCTGCAAACAAGACAGAAAATAACTTGACATTTGTTTAAAAAAAAAAAAAAGTGTTTAAGTTAAAAGATGTTTCCAAAGAAATTCACATTTTATCGAAAGTGATGTAGCAGAAAAGCMCAGAAGGAATTTCACATTAACAGCTGAAGAATTCATACAGCATTTGCTTCTCAGGAGGAGAAAGGATGACAGCAGATTTAGAGATCAACATGCAAACTATGGCACTTCTACCATTAAATACCTRTCTGCACCCTGTATTTAAATCTTACGACATTAGATGGCACCATAGCACCTCTATAGAGTACAAGGGCCTTCCTAATCCTTGATGGACTACAGCACAAATTCTAGCATTTGTTGAATTTATTACCACCCCCATGTGGTGACAGGCTTGACATTTTCTATTGTTCATTTGAGAATTTTCTGCAGCATCTTGGCAGTGTTAGTTTTTAGCAGGTGTAATAAAACTCAAGAAATATAATCTAGCAACCAGCATTCCACTTTCTAAAAGCCATTTTGCCTCTAATTCCAGCTTCCTCCAGAAATACTTCACTAAAAAGACACAAGAATTGCAAAACGTCTTTTTGYTCCTGCATTCAGTTTTAACTGAAGGCAATCCTGATATGCATTTCCCAAAACAACAGTGAGCTTAAAATGCAAAGATATTTTATATTTTAGAGATATATGCTGTTTGAAAGCTACCAAAAATGTTTTAGAAAAAGAGAAGGCCATTATAATTAGCAATACCAACCGCAGCTCAGCAGCTAACTGTTGCAACAAAAATGATGGATAACACATAGGCRACAACACTAAGTGACGAGCACACAAGCCTGGTATGAAATACAGAATCACAGCCTAATTCTTAAAAAACAGTTTATTCACTGGGAAACCAGAAGACGGACTTAGGTACACAGGAAGCCTCATGCACTCAGTCTTTCTCATTTGCCATCCCTGATTTTAATTCTTTGAAGCACAAAGCAGCTGGGAATTGTAGCATTTGGAAGATACTAAACATGCAAGACACTCGTGGGTGCAAAGAGATCATATACCACCAGGCTGCTCGTCTTCTGCCCTCTCAGGAGCACGTGAGGGACTCTACGCATACATGGGAGAGCTTAAGAAAAACCAAACAYACACAACACTGTTTCTATTAAGGAGATCAAATCACACTGGGACATATATGTGTAATGGAAACCATTACAAGGACGTCAGAATCAGCAGAATCCTTCCCATCTTTTTGGAGATGGGCCATCCAAAAAAGGCCAGTTGCCCAATGGAGGACATAYAGACTGCTCTCCAAAAGTCACTACACAGCAGGCACACAACCACCGCTGAAGGCACTATTAATGATAAAAATAAAGATACAGCAGTTTCTGGAGGAGGTTTTAAGCCCCACCATACTGCCAGATGCACGGCCAGAGGGTTCATGGTCAGCACAGAGAGGTTAAGGGGGTTTCTTTTAGCTGCCGAGGGAAAAAAAAAAACCAAACACAACAGACATCCCTACTGAAGTGTGGTGCCAAGTCACCATCACCGTACCCAATACTCTGACCTCCTCCTTAAGTAATGAATTATGTAAACTTTCAGTAGCAGAGCTCAGTTTAAGTTTCCTGCCTTGACAGTTCAGCGTCCCCGACTGCCTCGTAAGCAGAAGCTCCAGATTTGCCTCTGCCAGCCYGCCCCACGCCGGCCGTTCGGAGCCCCTTGGCCGGGGCACAGCTCGGCTTCGGCGGTGTTACAGCCATACTGCCCGCTCGCTTCCCGACGGCTCCGGGCTTAGACAACAGATTTGCATTTGGCCTCCAAGTCAAGTTTTAAACGGTTTTACTACACTCTGACAAGTTGTGTGTTTTAAGAGGTTTTACTAGACTCTCATGAGTTGTGTCTTCAACCTCTGTGGCAAAAGGCAGATGGAGAGGAGGGAGAAGGATCCATCTCCAGGATTGACAAATGGGCATCTCTCAAGCTTGGCTTTAAGGATACGGAGTCTATGAACAACTGACATCCCCGTTTACCTCTGTTCATTTTTCTATACTTCTTAGCATCGGAGTTAAAATTACAGAGCTGTGCTTAGATGTTCCTAAAAGGAGCCRTGGCTCCTCGCCCCTCCTTGCTGATAAAGCCTCTTTTCATCAGACAGCGCAGCTCAGCACAGCAGCAGGCCAAGAACAGCAGTGGCTGTTTTCCTAGCTGCATTGCTTCGGTGTGAGATTCTTGGTTTTCCTTGCCCAAGAAGAACTCATGAAAACTTAAGAAAACAACCAACGACGGCAGTCCAAACTGGGAGGTACAAGCTGTGTTAAATTCGCTATTTTTCTGCGAGGCAAGGTCACAAAACCAGACGACGAAGCTATCCGGCGCTTTTCGGAAAGACTCATCAATCGGGGCATGCACTCCATCAAGGGAAAGYTCATCAACAGACAGGATGGTGTAATCATTTCAGTACTGAGCATACAACACGTAGGAGTGGATTTTTGTTATTAAAAGCAATCTACAGCACACTGTACCTACTCCTTGGGGTCGACACCCCCACAGTCAAACCTCAGTTTGTACGTATCATGAAAATCACATCATCTTGTGCTGCAACTTTGAGGAGAAAACATTTCCCTGTAATGATGCTATTTGAATAATTTCTGTGTCACTGTCTTCTGAATTTTCCACTTATTACTTTGGCATCTGAAATCTAGCTCAGCAGCCAAAAAGAAAGTCACAGTATTTAATCCTTGTGTGTTAGTTTGGTGAAGAACATCAGCTCTTTCATGAGAAGTTTTTATACTAGTTTTTATTACCTTGTTAAAACATGGGTTGATAGTGAGAAAATATAAACCAGTAGGTCACAGAATATAAATCGCTTGAAGGGATAGAAATGATTGTCTAGAAAAGACAACTGCCAAGACTTTGTTCTGCAGTTTTTATTTTTAGGGAGTTGAAAAAAAAATAATACATCCTTAAGTCCAGACATCCTATGTTCACATCCAATTGCCATTGGAAAACATGCTGCAGAAATCAGAAAGCTGAAGCAGAAATCTTCGCCACCAGAGAGCACTCACATTTAGGATTTCTCCCACCTGACAAACACTCCAGTCAAAAATAAAACTGTTCTTACCGAGGAAATGATGCAACTTCAAATGCACTCAGTACAAATAAAGAAAAGTTAGCTGGCAAGACTGGAACCCATACTCCAAAACAACATCTGCAGAAGGCAGACCGTTAAACAAAGGCACCCTACCATGCAATCTCCACTCCAAATGCCGCAATTCAAATTATAAAGGGAATTTCTAATTAATCATTTACATGGCAATTCCTCTGTACGGAAAGATAAGCAGAAACTTGTCGGGATCACAGACAGCAGGCAGCACTCTGCAGGCTTATTGCTATTTCTAGAATTCAGCACACTTTCTGAGATACGCCAGCTACCAGCGATCGTTTGCAATGAGATCACAGGCTGGGCTTCGCTGGGGTGTGAAACGGCTCCTCAGAAACACATTTTCCCAGTCTCTCCCTCCATCTGTCTGATATCTGAGGAGCAGAGCAACTGCTGGAAAAATCATGTCAAGTCACCAGTCATCTCATTTTCTGTTACTTTAAGAGAGCCGAAGTGTAGCTATTGCTATTATGGATCATTTTCTCCTGGGAAAAGACCTTCTCTCATCTGGAACTACTCCCTTCTCACCACTGATCACAGATTGACATCATATTCTGCTTTACATACATGCAGACACACTAAAGCTTTCCCACGTTAGCAGGTGCTCAGTAAAGCTCCTTGGTCCCACCCCTTCCTGCTCCCTGATGCTACACAGATGCTCCAGAAACAGAACRTCTCCACGACAAGAAGTCACAACACAGCCATCAACTGAAGACTTTCAGTTTAACTGTACAGCAGTGGCTGAAAGTAAAGGAAACGGTAAAAAAAAAAGCAAAAGCAAATAATTCAGGGCAGATACAGGAGTGCTACAGATGCATCAGCCTGCACTAGATAGTCAACAGCTAACCTGGTACCACTGAAGGTTAAAAGAATGAAAGCTGATGGTTTCAAACTATTATCTATTTCCAACTTATTCATGAACTCCAAAGCACAAATCAAACTGAAATATTTAGTATGAGCATACTTTTTTTTCTTCCTTCCTCCTTTGTACACGGGAAGAATGATCTAGCAGCTGCACACCTCTGGCATGCAGAAGAGGGACAATTCCTTCTCCTGTTGCAAGCACCCCGTGTGATTTGGGTTATTCCCCCAAAGGGGGTCACAGTTCTTAGTTCTTTCCACCAAACATATACATTAAAAATCCATTACTGCAGGCTTTGACTCCATTCTCATTGCAAACACACATGAAAACATTAATTAAAGCTCGTGTTCATGAAGAGATGTACATGGATAGTCAAGAATGGGCCTTTAGGATGTTTTCACTAAGGAAGGGAATTTAAGTAGACTTCTGGCAGTGAAATCTTATTTACCTGTTGCAAATGCAAGAATGTATAGCCAGCTGCACTGACACAAAGGAACAACTATTCTCATGCTTTGGRGAAGTAAGACGACTTTGCTTAAGCATACTTCACTCTGTGTGTGTCAGACAATTGTGCCTTTTATGTGTGATACCAGGTCTCTCTACAGAGTATTTGGTGCTACTTAAAGACTTTATTTTAGGTAAATCTCAAAATAAACTCAGTTGTCAAGCAGGAAAGAATGACTTTCAAGTCTTTCAGTAAATTGCTTATAAACTGTATTATAGCAAATCATCCTCATCACAAGACAACTCAGATAAACAGGATTTGCATTGGCAGAAGTATAGCTAAAATATTCTTGCTGCACTTGGAAAAACAGACCAAAAAAAAMTGTCCAGTCAGTATTACCTCCCCGTGCTAGGAAAACAATCCAAGTCTGTCACGATTCTGAATATGCACGTCTACAACGTTTTGATCCATCTTGAAAGCCAGAAAAACTGGAATTTAAGTTCATTTAATGTGCAAGTGAAATTTTTGCTTGCAGTTGTCCTGCATGGATTCAGTTTTCAGATGTTGCCAGTTTAACAAAATAGGAAATGCCATTCAGCGCGCGTTCTGCACCACTCCTTTCCTGTACGGAGGGAGCAGAAAGGGCAGGGTGAGGAATACTTCATTCATCTGCAATTTTCACAGTCAGCTTTGGAAATAAGGTTAAAAGAGTCCTTTGTAATGATGTAATTTTTTTCAAAAGAAAATAGTAAACTATGAGTGAATGGTGCCACATCTTCCCCAACAAACCAACATTTAAGTAAACTGACTGTAATTTGACAAGGCTGATTCAGCTCCAACACAGCTGACCCTTGAGCCATCTATACAGCTTTGCAAACCCACTGGGTAAGGTCAGGGGAAAGGAAAAYGGAAGATGGATGCTAATCTAGCTCTAATGAAYGCTGAATAAAGGCTAAAACTGTGAAATGTAGCTGGCTAGCTAGAAACTGGAATAATATTAAAATCCCTCTCCTTAAACATGAAGTTAAAGTACTAACCTTGCACTGAAAAAATGCCAAACCACTAAACATAGGAGTCACTGAACTTTCGTTTCTATTTGCGTCAGACAGACTGAACTGTCTCTCCTACAGCAGGGAAGCACTGCATACTCTTTTTACGTTTCTAGAAGTATAGCAGAAGGCGCACACAGACTTTAAATAGATAATGAGACAAAAGRAAGTTCTTTGAAAAGTTTCCAGGGACAACATAATGCTTTGTGGTTTTATTCCAATCCACACATGAGAAAGTTGCTATAGAGCATAGGTAGAGGAAAGAAGCTTGCTCCTGATTTCTCTGCATAGAGAAATCACRTTTCTCTATGTGTGAAAGTAAAACACACTCCCACTTTCCATGTGAAAAGTCCGGCTGGAACACTGTAAAATCCTAATGCAGTAATCATATTACTCTGCTCTGAGCAGGAGGTTGCCCTGAATGACCTCCTGAGGCTAAATTATCCTATGATCCTATATCTAACCAGGAAAGAGTAGAACAGGCTTGGGATACCAACAAACAAAAGGCTGCCATCTACCCATAATCTCTAACTTTTTAATCTGTCAAATAAAAGCACATAATCTATAAAAGGATAGTAAAAAGAAAAAGAAAGTTCAAAAGTCAGGTAGGTTCTTCTATCTGCTCCCATCACACGTGAAATCAATTGGAGCACGTGCGCAGAATAGCCTAGAGCTTGTCTTGTAAGAGAACTAACTTAAACGCATAAGACTCATAAAACTACTGAGGAGTAGGAAAGGTGGAAGCAATCACTCTATAAATACATTGGTAGATGAATATCATCTTGCCAGGTAGCCAAAAGAATGAATTAAAAAACTACACAGGCCCATAGAAAAAAAAAAAAAAAAAAAAAAAAACTATTTCTATTGGCCTGTACTGGATTTCTGATGTTAGGAGTAAAACGGTTTTTCTTCAATCACCAACGTTTTTCAATAAAAAAAAAAAAAAAAAAAAAGGGAATGGTCTTACCCTGGCCAATGTAGGCTTGAAACTAAAAGCTTCAAGGTACCTGTCAAGGTAGCAAAGTCCTGGAAGAGCATTTCAGTAGAGGCAGAAAGGACTAGTGAGCCCTGCTGAATATTGCAGAACTTATATATGAGTTTAGAAGATTTGGCTTCCTGCGCTGACCAGCAACTGATTTCATGATCCATTACGTTCCTTCCACTCTGATGTTACAGCGTTCAGGTACTCCAAAAAAGACGCTTTACCTTCATTCACCTCCTCCCCTTTCCAAACCCCATGTCCACGTGAACTGTAACCTGCCACACCACGATTATCTCAGCCTTCAATTTTGGGAATTCAGCTTTGTTCATCGGATTATACACCACTGTGTTAAAGGGTATGCTACCTTCAAATCTGTACAGTGGACAAAATTGCAGCACAAAAGGCAAAAACCAGACCAATGACTGGTGGCTGGACAGATTTGCATCATGCGGAAGATACCGTCTGATTTCATCTCTCCGGTTCAGTGGTGCATGCATTCTGCAATGGTCGGTTTGTCTGAACATGGCCAGGCAAGGACTAGCTTATACTTCCGAATAGCAAT
Organism: Oceanodroma leucorhoa; assembly: GCA_030449065.1. Lineage (NCBI taxonomy): Eukaryota > Metazoa > Chordata > Aves > Procellariiformes > Oceanodroma > Oceanodroma leucorhoa. The sequence goes on from JASVER010000116.1 coordinate 2,226,890, forward strand.
CTTTCATTTCAAGGGATGCTGAAGGAACTATAAAATCCTGCAACCTCATAGAAAGAGCAAGAAATACGCAGAAAAACAAAGCCCATGACTGATACTCTGTTACTTCCTCCTAACTTCTCCTGTAACTTCAGGAAACAAAAACCATTCTCGTCGCTGCTGACGACCCTGATAAAGCAGCATCCTCGTATAAACAAACATAACCTGAAGCCACATCAGCAACTGTACGGATGATGACTTTCAACCTTATTTTCTAAGCCATATCTTTCCTATACTTTACCACCTTCCAAATTTTCTGTATATGCTGCACGATTAACAGAACTTTGTACCGATGTCTAACTACACCTCTGTTTATTCCACAAGCCTAGGTGCCAAGGTACAATCACAGTATTTCACAGGTTTTCTTTGTAGATGCTTGGAGACTCCTTTTGCAGTCAGCTGGCCATGAGATGCTGATGTTCAGATRCTTCATTGTTCTGCTGTAAAGGAATATTCTGCATTTGTTAAGCTCGCGCCCAGTGCTGATCTCTGAATGCTGCTGAAGTCTCCTGAATACAGCATTGTTTTGACACAAGGCTCAAAATCCCAAGAATCATCTTGCAGTATTAAGATACAGGACACCATCTGCAAGCACTCCAAAAGGCTTGCTTAGTCCTTTGGTAACGTTAGATCTAAAATAAGATTGGATGCCTTATTTATACTAACACAGGCCACGCAAATAATGCAAAAATAATAATGCAAAATATGCAAATAATGCACAAATATGACTTATGTTTCTGCATAGTTAGGGTTTCTTTTAGAGTTGGTACAGTGATCTGCACCATCTCACCTAAACACAAATATTGAGTATGTAGTCCTTAAACAGGACTGTTTGTTTTCTGGCCATGAAACCAGGCAGACTTCTTCAGGCATTTATGTGTTTTACAGCATATTGTGACTTAACACAGCTCTTGTGGTTTTGGCTCGTGAACTGTCCTAGCAGCACATCAGATTACCAACTAAGGGCTTCGGCAGACAAACTGCTGAGTCTCAAAGCAGCAGATGAAGATATTCCACCTACAGCTGCCCATTCAGCTCCTGTGCCAAAGATTCCCTTCTGCCACGTCTGCTGAAGGGACAGTGATGGACAGCCATGATCTCAGCCACCCCATGTTCAGATTATCACCGACACCATTCCCTGTGGCACAGATACCAACAGCTTCAGCCAGTTAATGTAAAGAAAGAGCCATAAGCAATGGAGAAGAAAACCAAGTTTGCAAATCACAAAGCAAATACGTTTCACCACAGTATGTCCATTAACTATTCAGGTTGAAAGAAAGGACTTTTCCTTGTGCTTCCTTGAAAGCATGTCTAGCCAGGAAAAGCTTCCCGCTTCTTGGTCATAGATTGGCTCAGGTTTGTTGTTGGATTTTTTTCTTGTATTTTCTGTTTTGTATTGGAAAAACTTCATGTCACCTAACGGCAATCTGAACCAGAATTGCAGTGAAATCCCCTCTTCATGTTTCAGTCTCTCCCCCATTAGCACAAATCTAGCAGCAGGTGCCCTCAAGCCCTACGGAAACAAGATTAAGCATGTGTATCAGTGCTGAAAAGGCCTAGTAAATACACAAGGTTTGTTCTTCCAATTAAAAAGCAACTAATATTTTACAGAAAGTTTGGTTTAGAAATAAAGGGGTTTTTTTACTACAAGCAAGTGTAGTGCTTTCAGTCGAAGCCGTGAGTGTGACTAACCTGGCAGATTCAACATCAGGATCTTTTTCCCTCTCACTGGAAGGACAACTTCAAAAAGGGAGGAGGAGAAGGAAGGATACAGGGAACTCTTCAAACATCTTTGTGGATATGGAAGCGCAGGGTAGGCCAGGCAAGATAAGCAAATGAATTTGCACAACAGTTTTAAGTACTTCACTTTACATTCTTTGAATGGAAAAACATCTGAGCAGTAGGAGAGCTGTTATTTACACATTCATCATCCCTTCCAAAAGGAGTGAATTTCTAAATGCCAACTGTAGTGAGTTGTTAAACAATGATAATGCAAGAGGAACATTAGCAATATGGAAAAGGACTTAAATGGATTGATTATTAAAGCAGATTACTTGATTTACATGCTGCTTGTTTTATCGTTTTAGGTTATCACCAGAAAGATTGTGTTCATTTACTTCCTTCAGATTTTACATATTTTTTCTGTCAAGATAGCTCCCACTCAGAAGCAGAAAGACTATTCAAATAATATTGTGAGACAGCACAAATACCACTCAGAATTAATATGCAGATAACCTGTAAAATATCCACAACTCATCTTCCACAAGCCAAGATAACTGTGGCCATGCCATCGCATTTTTAATTCTAGGCTAGTGGAATTCAGAGCTAGTGAAATGATTTAAAACAGGATCTTTTAAGACGACATATCAGCCCAAGAATTCAGGCAGGCTCCTACTTCTGTAAAGTATCACTTGATAGGTAATGAGCATTAGTTAGTGACAATCACCGAAAGTCAGAGCAATGCTACACTGTTTATCAAAAAGTTTAACAACAAAGTTTTCAGCCACTAATTATTTACTGAAAGCACAATTTTAGCCTAGAGTGGTGGTCTAGTGCATACTCTCAGCTTTGGCAGACCTAATTACAGACTCAAAACCAGCAGCACAGGGTAAACCTGCACCGCTGTTTATTTCCAGGATTATCACATTCATTTTTGACATGTGTAACAAAGCAGTCGGCCCAGTTTAAAGCAGGGCATTAGATGAAATGACCTCCACAGGTCCCTTCCAAACAATGTTGCTCCATGGCTATGAAATACATGTTGCAGCTTCAAATAATGGCCAGAAGTAATTGCTATTTCCAATAATAGCAGCACAGGTTTTCAAATTAATTTTGCTGTCGGCCTTATTTAATTTTTTTTTTTTTTTTTTTTTAAGGAATCGGTTCAATTAACAGTTCAGAGCTACCACACCTCCTCCAAATGATGCTGCTATGTTTCTCTTTTCCTTCTGTGAGCAATCAGCTGCTAGGCCCTTGCAGAACACCAACATACTGCAATGAAATACAAAGAAATACACTTTGAATCAAGAAGTCTAGCAGTGACAAACTGTCAATCTCTTTAAACCTTTTAAAAATATATATGAAATCATCTATTAGATGGACAAAATTTTTTTTATATTATTTTGCTACGTTTTGTTAGTTAAGAGGTTTGTATTATCCTTCCCACATTCACCCAATCGACTCTTCTGCAGCAGGGATATCTCATCAATACTTGTACAGTTGGAATAACATAGACCATGCTAAATTACTAATAATCAGAAACTTAGAAATGTTCACATATCAGCTCCCCAACACACTTAGCGATCATCTTCCGCAGGCAATAACAAATGAGGGAAATGGATCCATTGCCAGTTTTCCAAAGACTTCTGAAAACAACAGAATGCTTCAAGTTTCTCAAAATATTTTGCTTTCTTATTTGGAAAGCATTAGCAATCCAGACATTTAGGTGTCTTCTAGCAATCCATAGTGGAATAAAACTGTCAACCATTGCATATCAGTACACACACATCATGACTTCAGTTCTGTAAAACCCACATAAAATGCACACTTATCCAATGAGAAGCAGCAGCAAAGTTGACATCCTCACCCCAAAGTGGCCTTTTGTTATCTAATGAAATTCTGTTCAGATCTGGCTCAAGCATAACACTGTTTTCCACACCTATTAATGAAAGAATTTAAACTCACAACACATACAACCCTTATTACTTGCATTTTAAATATTTAATATATTGTGATGCAACAGTCACTACTACATTAATCTGTGTGTACATATAGCATACACACTTAGTATAGTATTTTCATGGTCTTTTATATATATATATATATATATATATATATATATAAACACTAACCATTAAGGATTATATTTACACAAGGCTCCTCCTAGCAAATACTGCACACACTCTTCTCGCCTGCTTCTAACTGCATCTGATTAATAAAATAATCACTTATACAATCCAGTAACAAAATGCATCTACAGCTTTGGGATACAATAAAATGGTTTGATGGACTTACAGATAAGGACAGGATTCAAGTGTTTCATTCACAGCACTTTCATGCAGTGCCAACAAAATTACTACAAATCCTGGTTTTGTCAAAAGGAGAGTGGAATGTATTTACGAAATGACTCTTTTCCTCCTAAATATATTCAAGAGAGACTTACAGGAAAAGAAATAAAGCTTAGTTATTTCCTGTTCGCATCTTTGTCCTTTGAGAAATAGAACAAAGAAATCTGACACTTCATATCTACGCTCATCTTGAGCACCCATTCTTTGGCCTTTTAACTGGAGTACAGACTTGCATTAACGGTTAAGGAAACAGTCCTACATATAGAAAAAATCACAAGCTTTGATAACTTGCTGCTACGGTGCACAGGTCATTAATGCTGATAAGCAAACGCCAGGAGATAAGGACAATCATTAATACCATATCTTCACTTCTCTCAAAGTACCAGATCAGAGTAGATAAAAACCAGCTAATTATTTTTTCTACTTCTCTCTCATGCAAGCAAACTTTGTCTGTTGAAGCTACTTGCTTGCGTAGTGAAATTCTGTCTCAGTCCCAAAAGAATTACAGTTCAGCAGTGACAATGCCAACGGTTCTAGGAAATGGGCCATGCAAAAACCCTTCTAAACTGTCCAGTAACCTGATATAAGAAAAATCCTTTCCTTAGTCCAAATCTGTTGATGTAACCTCAAGCAAGACAGACCAGGGATCCAAAACAGTTTAACACCACTTGAAGCATCAGTTCACCCTGAAAATATCTCATCTGGGCTGTGGCTCATCTGATTCTGGAGAACAATAGATACCCACTAGCCAAAGCAGTGTGCCAGGACCAAGGATTCCTGCTCTGCAAACACTAAGTGGAAGCCCTAAAACACAGTATCAATATGTTAAAACAAACAAACCAATCTGTGCAACCAGCCAGCAACGATAACTCACGATTTCCCCTCTACCACCTAGTGCTGCTTTACCAGTGTTATTCCTTAAATTCTCTTTCCCCTTTTTCCGGTGGGGATAGGGGAGAGTGAGGAGAAGTGGGAAGAGAAGGAAGGCTGGAGGGAGAGGAGATAACAGAAAAAGTGTAATTCCATCAGCTCAGGTTTGGGGGTTTGTTTCCACTTTTAGTTTAAACAAGTGAAACTTCATTTACTGTCCCTTCCACAAACCACTAGTAATTCTTCATCACAATAACCACCTCTATTTCTTCTAATTTTTCCTATTTTCAATACAGAGAAACAAAACTGTTTATAGTTATTAAAACAAAAGCCTGCTAATGTTTTATGAAGTCATACCAACGTTTCCTTGTCTTTACTGACTGCATCTCCTCCCACTGCATCCTTGAGCCTCATGAATGTTTTCTAGAAGCACACTGAACTGGTGGCTGGTATCACGCAGCGCATATAGTGTCCTCTAATCCTCCTCTGCCGCCGATCCATGACCTCGCAATTTACAGCACATAACTCTTCTGTAAATGAATGGCTCAGCGTTTTGTATAATTGGATTCCATCCACGAGGTGATCCAGGCATCTTCAGGAGGAGCACCACCTCCCCCATTCGTGCCATCACTAATGTTATTAATCTTGCTTTTACACAAAGGCGACCTCAGCAATATCCGTACCATCTTTGCGATCCGCTGCGGGGAGATTCTTGTTCCACAGGCCAGTTGATGYAAAGCAACTCACAAGCACAGCGTCCTTGCTAGCTCCTTGTCAAGCAGATGTTTCACCAGCCACACTGCCCGCACCTGCAGCAGCCCTGGGAGAGGGATCTTTCTCAACAGGTCTTTGTACATACGCTCCCAGAGCTCTCCAACAGACCACATTCTGCACCACACACCACGCCTGCTCCCACAGGGCACCTTAACGTAGGCCAGGTTACATTTTTTTAATTTGAGTAGCCCTGCAGGACAAAGCCAGCTTGCCAAACCCCTGCTTGCATTTTCAGCCTGCCAGTCCTGCGTCTGGGTTAACCAGCACACTGCCACAAGCCTTCCACTAGACACCTACGTTCAGGCAGGTGAACTTTTGGGGTTGATCCATCAACTGCATTGACCAGGTTTCCACTGACTATACAAAGAGATCTTAACATCACTAGGTCCTGTATGGTGTCCATGTTGCATAAGCGGGATTCACCTCCTGCTAGGAGATCTCTGCAGCTTCTTCCCTGGGATCCCTGCTCTGAGAAGATGGTGGCAAAAGGCAAAAGCCAGCTCTGCGTAGAGCCACCTCAGCTCTGCAGCTTTGTTAGCTGGAGCTCCACAGGGTGAGAAAACAGCGATACAACTCCCCAGCCTGAAAGCAGCACGGGCGCATTCTCCCAGCACCACGCCTAGGCTGCTGTGCTCTGCCAGCACGGAGCTGCTTCTGAATGGAGCTCACATACGTTATCAATGGTATGGTTAATTTGCAACCAGATCATCCACTCCAGGGCAACTGAGGATTAGATGTACAGGAAATAAAACAGATATTACTGAAACTAAACATTAACTTGCTGCTGCTTGACTACCTTGTTTTTAAGCCCCCCATCTCCTTCATTAAGTAGGGAAAGAAGATGGTGCTAACCTGCAGGTGTTACTGACAACGTAAAGCACCATTTCAGTTTCAAACAGTGTAACAGTATACATAACATAAAACATTACCTCCACAAACTAGGGAGATTTTCAGAAATTTGGGATTCTTTTTGATCACTTATTGCTGGCTCCCTACTTACTGACCACCCCCTCCCAAAGGAGGGCAGTATTCAYATTCCTGTTTCAACTGGGCTGGTTCAGATTGCTTTGCTCCTGAAGGCACTCCTTGATCATCTGCTTTAACTCTGTTTCCAAAGAGAYCTCAAAGGAGAATACGTAACTAAGCTCCACTGGTACGGGCAGCAAGGTGAAACTGCACTGACTGTGTAACACACTTCTTCCTTCAAAGGTTTGTAAACAGACGGTCCTTTCTTCTCATTAACAGCAGCCTCTGTAGGGTAAACTAACACAATCATATGATACCGTAGGCTTCATAATACACTGACTGTAGTTAATACACAAACTAACATACATCACACACCATATGGCATGTTCAAAAACTGCATAGAAGCGTGCAACTGGTTATTTAAACACATGCTTTTGCTGCGCTTCTCAGTTTCTCCACAGCRTTGATTGCTTTGTAAATGTGTAACTATAACGCAAAGGCTAAGAASATGGGCACGTGTGATGTTTTCACCACATGCTAATCAGATATMAGCAGTATATAACAAAACAAAGGTATCAGAAGGTAGTATTTTAAAAGCTTCTAAACTAAACCACCACATTGGGCAAGCACTGGTACCCATTTTCAAATYACAGCTTGTTGGATGACAATTACTTCAACACCACTGCAATTATTGAGGATGTTATCTTCATAGTTTGATCAGAAATAGCAGTGTGTGCTGTGCAGCTGAGTGTTATTTGAYAGGTTTTGCAACTATTAAAATGACCCAGAGGAATAATCAAAAATTCACAAGGGACTAATTCCTCATATTCAAACTGAAAGGACTGTCAAAATATCTAAACAGATTAAAGAACCATTATTAAATCAATGGTATCAACCCAATAACTTACATTAGCAGATTGCAACCCTTTACAAGCCATCGCTCGTTTATAATAGTACCTTTATTGCTGCTTCATGAGCCCTGGAATTGGTTCATGGCCCCCTCATGCTCCTCTCTCTCCCTCACATTGTGCCCATCCTCAATAAAAAAAAGGAGAGGGAATATTTTTAGACACAACTGCCTTCACACCACAACCACAAGCAAYGAAGGGAGAAGTCCAGCTAGGCTTTGATTTTTAGCCATGGTCAGCCAAAAGTCAGGCAGGTGGTCTGCATTGGCATTCCCATCATTAAACCCCCCCAGGAAGTTCACAGGTTCCCAAGGAGCACTGGAGGAATGAGATAACCCCAAGCGTAGACAGTCGTGGGCTCAGAACAGCAGAGCAAGCAGTTATTTGTATACGTTACATTAATTGGTAACTAACCCTATTCGGCCAGCACACACAGATCTATAGCAGAAAGGGCAATTCAGGAGCAAAATGAGCTGCAACATGAGCAAAGACAGTTTATTAGCTGTGACCGTGGAATTAGCCAGACAAGCATGCGGGATTTCTGGCAGCACCACTTACTCTAGGACCAAGGTATTATTTCAGCTATTGACAGATTATTCAGTGAGGCATCCAAACAAAAGTCTGTTTCAAATAAAAAAGTCTGACATTATAGAAGGACACATGCTGCCAGGCACTCCCAGGCAGAGTTGCAATTACAGGCATTGCCTCCTTCACAGCTGGCACTCACAATCTATAATCATAATAAAAAGTAGGACGTTAAAAGAACAAGCATCCTGTATAGATCCGAAGGAAACGAATACAATAAAAATAGCTGTAAACTAGTTCCGGTGACCTGTGGACCACAAAACCCTCCAGCAGAAAGACCTGTACCCTTCTCCATAGCAAAATAAGTCTGTGCCAGGCTGGTACCTTCAGTAAAACTGGCATAACTGAAAATYAGCCCCTCAGCCAGTTTGTCCAAGGTTTGTGCCTCCTATGCARATGCCCATGGCTGCAAAGACAGCAGCAACTGAGCCCCAGGACCGCCTTCAATCCCTGTTCACCGATATGAACGCTGCAGAACTCAGAGGAAACCAAAGTTTATGTTCAATGCAGTAGTGAAACATCATCTGAACAGTTCATACAAATCATAAAATGAGTTAAGAGGAGGAAAAGGAAGTTTCCAAAACAGGATTAGACACTAATGTGAAACTCCAAGATGCATTGACAAGCACAGGSAAAAGCCTGAGCTGCTCCTGCTACAATCTAGTTCTCGTCAAGCTTTGCTTTCCCTGAATTTGAATGTGTGAGGAAGGGGTCAAGAATGACCCAATGAGGAGCTGCTCTCCAGAACCTTCCCTGGTGCTGCACTAAGGCACAGTTTCTCCAAAACTTAAAATGTGTCCAGGATCTTGAGAAATCCTGTGTCTGCAGCACACTTCAGGGAACACAAAACATTTTCAGYTCCAGACCTTTTCTCTTCTCTCCTGCTGCAGATGAGCAGGGCACTAGCCCTTAGCAATCACCTGCTGCTGTGCTCAGTACGTCCCTGCTCTGCCCCACGGACCCTCTCACCCAAGAGCTGCTTCTGCTGCCGTCTCTGCTGTCACCTCTCTGAAAGCAGTCCAGTTTATAGCATTTTCTGTGTAAAGTTTTGGAGGACACTCAAGAAGGCAATTTACTATCAGCAAACAAACATTCAAAATTCTGATTCTATCTAAACCTCCCCCCMCAATAATACCAAATAGTTTAAGGATTCCCTAAATGGAAATGCAACTAACACAAGGCTTAAAGGTCATCTCAAAGGAAAACTGTATGCAACAAAAAATGGCCTGTCGATTCCACACACATTATTCCAGACTGCTTTGACTCCATTTAGGGCAAAGACAAAAGGGAAAATTAAGTAGCTGGTCAAAGGGAATTTAAGGAGGTTCTTAACAATTCTGCTCAGTATCAGGGAAAAGAATTTAAAAGCACTTCAGCTGTGGCTCCTGAGCCAGCAGTACCAGACCTCTTGATCCTCTGAACACACCTCTGGCAGCCTTGACCCCATCTCATCCTGGGTAAAGCCACACAAAACATTCCTCTCGGGCTGCACCACTGCTCAGCAGAGTCCACACTGGCTGCGTGGCACCCCTTGGAGTTCTTCCACAAGAACACGACACATGGGAGTTGCAAGCTGCAGCCTTCAAGCACTTTGAATAACATGAAAACAGAAGGCTTTTCTGATTGTTTTCTCATTTTCCTGACTGTTGGCACTTGGGATAGTCACCAATCAGCAAGGTAACGGGAGGGAAATGAGACACAGCTATTGTGATATAGTAAATAAGGAAACCGTGCCTTTATAAACATACCTCATCTATGTCTTATTCCTGTATGCACTGACACTTTGAATGTTACTGCCACAGAGACCACACCAGGCTTTAAACTGTTTCCTTGTCAAAAACACTACTGTGATGCCAAATAATTATATCTTACATAATATGGCCTCTATCCAAACTAACAAAAGCTTTCTGAAGAAATCAACATGCCTTAAATTAGAATTGCTTTAAGATTTTAAGTAAACTTAATAAACTCTCTAAGCCATACCAATCTCTCAGCTGTTTCAGATGTATGATATGCCTTAATACCTCATTAAAAAAACAAGTAAAAGCATCTGTCAGCTGGTTCTTTGCACTAGGAACTACAACTATCATACACGGCCATAAAATGTGACATAAATTATGTACAGATGGGCCTACACTTTTAGTATTTTTAAGTTCTCCTGATAGCCTGCATTTACTATAGACAAAAAGCAAATCACAATCTTATCACAAATATCCTTCCCTTGAATTACTCAAAAAAGTACCTAAGAGTCAACATCAATTCAGCACAAGACTAGTGAYGAGTTTAAGCACCGACAAGCCAAAAGGAAACCAAACTAAGGAAAATGGACTTACATCCTGCCAGACTAACAACTCRTCCGTTTGCAGAAAGATTGACTGTATGAAATATATGCTATTATTTTTTTACTCTAACACATGGCTTTCAGTGGCTGTTCCCTGTCCACTGACTACGTTCACTTTCAGTACAGCATTGGTAAGAAAACAGCATACATGTCACAACTTTTGCTGGTTAAAGAAAGAATTAAGAACACAGGACAACRCCATAACCAAAAATAGTGCTGTCACTGTGACTGCAGGTATCGCAGTAATCAATTTTCCCTTATCGCTTGCTTCTCAAGGATCTTTTAAACATGTGTTRCTGTCTCACTAAATCTAAAAAGCTCTAATCTTAATCCAGAACACTATTAAAGAAATCTCTCTGATAAACCCAGTTGCTTTTTCACTTTCAGAAAGATTATTACAAGAATATTCAAAAAATTCAGTCTGGCAGGCTGATACATCACTTTGTCCTGTACAGTCTCACAGAAGATATTCAGAGTTATTTGCAATGCCAGTTCATATGCCTTGAAAAGACAAACTTTAGAATAAAGCGATAGCTGTCACCATGTCGATTTAGAAGGATATTTCATTCCTTATCCATAAGTATGTGCATTGCATTCGCTGAAGAAAGAAGCAACGGTACTTCCGATGTTTAGTGAGGGTCTGAAAAAATGTCATTCCACATTCTCACATGAATGGCAAACATATTAGAAAGGTATCTGTAAAAAGGAGATTTCMGTACTGAAGCTCTCGCTCTGGTAAAAGTTTGAGACAGAAGACAGCGTGAGTAAGTGTCACGGCAGATAAAATGTGATTCTAACTCTTCAGAGTAACACTCCACTACATGGCAGCAATGACTTTCTCAGTCTCCACCTGCCAAAATAAATTTACTGCCATTTAAGGTTGTTAAAATTTTTCCCYGATTAATCACCGCTTCACTGCAACATCTGTCCAAGATGACTGTTTTGCTAAAGCTGGTTAGCCCACTGCAGTACGTTATGCAACCGCAGGCCATGCCGACGCTCTGGCGTAACGTTAGTCGGTGCCAGCCAGGAAGGGAAGAGCAGCAAAAGGAGTGGGAGCTTTCAAGGGTGGAGTATGTCTAATAATCACAGGGCTGAAAAGCACCATCCCTCCCCGTGACACAACCAACCTGAATCCAGTGAAGCTGGACCACCACTGAGGAGACAGGATCCTGCTAAAAACACTTCCCTGTCCAAAGAGTTATTCCCATTTTGACAGAAGGAATTTAAATTGAGAAGAATGAACCCATTTAGGTTTCCACAGGTCACCCTGTTGTTGAAGCCCCGAGGCAGCACTAAAGSATTGATAACAATCTCCTTTTAGGAAGCAATATCTGTAAATATTAGGAAGTAATTCTGTAAATTATGGAACCCCAAAAGAAGCACCCCAACAAGTCTAAWTTCATCCTGGAAATACATAGCTCACACTTTTATTTAGGCCTTAGTGTTWAGCTTCACTCATTTAAACCATAAGTGGAGACAATTGCCTCCCATTTAACCTTCTCACTCATATCAAAGGCAATTCTTCTTTAAACACCTGTCTGATACACATACAGCAAAGACAGGGCTCCTGGCTCCAAACAAACTGTTTATAAAGGACAAGACAGGYCAGAGGACAAAGATGTTAGCAACARAATGCTGGGGAATGGAAAAGAATGGGAAAGAGTGCCCTGAGCAGACAAAAAGCCTGAAACTACAAATCTTTTTAACTACTTCTATTCCAGTTGTGTGTTCAAGTTCATCACACCAGTACTTGAGATCTGCCACACAAGACCCAACTGCAGATGCTGCTATTGRTGATGAATTTTCTGGCAGGAAGATCTTGCTTTGGATAAAGCATGAGGAACTTTTTCCTTCCTTCTGGACATTACAGCAGATGATGCTCTCAGAAGAGATCACAATGCTAGTAGCTGAGGTGCTGCTTTCTGTACCTGATCAGACCAGTTGCTTGCTCTCTGGGGAATCTGCACAGCACAGTTTGCAGATTAAAAGTGTTTTCCCCCAGTTCTCTCATGCCCCATCCCATCAGCTCCAAGATCTGCACAGGCCCTGAGAAATGCAACTACATGGCAGTTCACCAATACAAAACCAGGTCCTTGCTGCAGCTGTAGTTTTGCAACGGCGAAACTATCATTGAAATGGAGATTACCCAGGGACTATCTAGGAAATTAAAAACTGGGACTGGTGTGGCTCACACTAATTAACCACCAATACTCCCACAGGCTGCTGCAAGCAGGAGTCTGAGGTCTACAGAAACCAACCAAGAGGTAGAGTCAATGGCAGGAATAACACGTTATTGCTTTCTGAAAGATGACCTTGGGCAATTTCCACTCCCAGTTATAAAATCAAGGCAGATGGGAGGGCAGAGTAGCAAAAAAAACATTAATGGAGACACACTCCAACTTCACCTGGGGTTTTTGTTTGTCTTTAGGTGGACAAATGGGGGAAGAAAAAGCAAGCTCGCAGATAAAGGCTACCAGTTAAAATTCAGTGACTATTGGACAAAATATTAAGTAGCCTAAATAATAYACATTGTAATGGCATGCCCTATTTTTGCTGTATGTGGATCTGGCAAATATGAGTCATCTTTGGAGGAAATCCCAAACTGCTCTCCTAGCACAGTCCTATCTGTAGATAGAAAAGAAGGAACTAAGTCCATAACCAAAAAAAAGCCACCTTCACGTTAACACTGGTGTTGGAGAAATTTGTCAGGGAACTGCCAGCTGGACAATTGTAAAGCAAATGTTGATTAAGATCACAGAATGGTTATATTTGGAATAAAAGGAACAATCTCATATACTATCTTTACAAGTATGATCTATTAAATAAATATTCATGAGATCCCAAAATACACTTGGTAAGAAAGCAAGACAAACCGAGACAAGTAGATGCTATCTACTTAATAGGAAGGTGATTTATTATTACTATTTCAACTTCTCTATGATGTAATTCAAGGCAAATCTAGCAAGAAAAATCCGAGCCACATGGAGAATGGGTAGTTACACTCTGCAAATGTGAAATCCAAAAGCAAAAGAGTGACAAACACTGCAGTGGGATCCAGAAGCACCAGAAAATAATTAATAGTGTGCATAATTACAGAATGTAACAGCAATACAAAGACTTGCACCAGAGTAACACAAGTGATGCTTCTGTGGCTTCCAGAGGGTCCAGTGCAGGTCCAGCAAGGCCCTTAAGAATATTTCGGAAGGCTGACATGTAAGATAACTATGCCAGAAAGAAAAACATAACACAAATAAGCTCAGGAAAGAGCATTTCAGATGACACCTTCTATGAGCTCTCTGTTGGGACAGGCTGGAGCAAGGGGGGTCAGTGAGCAGATGGCAGGAAGGAGGTCTGTCACCCCCAGTAAGCAGGAGTCCCAGGACCCCCAGCATCACCTTGTGCCACCGGTTCCCACCCTGGAAGGCTCTTGGGGATCCTGAGCAGAGAAACAACAGATCCTTTTTTCAGCCAAATCAGTTCCCAGGCATCAGCACCTGAAAGCACCTAAGGGCTGGGACACCCCTTCTGAAAGCCCTGAGTTCTTGCATCACATTAAAGTTCCTGTGAAAGTGAACTCTGACATTACCTGCTCCACAAAATCCTTCTGTTGCCGACACCTTCTCCGTGTTCACTCAAAGTTTCTGTGAGACTGAAAACTAATCCACTCTGAGCGAAAGATGTAATTTCAAAGGCAAAATCCTTGATGCGAAAACTCTATGGCAGGACAAATTAATACGAGTTAATACCGGACAACCCAAGGGGTCGGTGGCAGTGACAGCAGCACTGAGCAGGGAGATAAACAAGAGGCAAGATTGCAGACTGAGAAATAATATTCACCACTGGCACTTGAGATTTATTTCAGGGGTCTCATGATAACTATTGGTTTTTTTTAAATACATCCTCCTAGAGTAAAATTAATACAACCGTCTTCACTCTTATTAAGAGAGGTTTTTAGCTTTCATCACTGTAAAGAAAAGTTTGAAAGCAACCACAGCATATCCCAAAGGCTTAAATGTCAGAAAGCAGAAAACAAAATCTGTGAATGGTTGAATTTGTCAGTGCTGCTCACTCACCACTTACAGCGAGTGTCCTTACTGATAGATGGATGGTTTGTACCATGATATGGGATAGGATGTTTTTTCATGTTATTTCTTCCCCACATTAAAAAAAGGGGACTATTTGGCACTCATAGCACTGGAGTGTACAGAGTACCAAAACCCAGGTCAAAACTACAAAGAAATTGCTGTCTTCAGTGATAGAAATTTTTAGTTTGCAAAATATCCATTGCACTCTATCACTCAGAGAATGATAAAATGAGAGAGTATCAAAGGCTCCCACTATTCATATGGACACCCAGTGATGACCAGATGGGTGGGCACAATTGTGCAATTTTCCTACATGCTGTTACAAAGCAAATTGCTTGGGATCTGGCCATTAGTGCTATCAGCTTCTACATCAAATGCCTCATTAAGATAAACAGAGGCTGCTCATTTATCTTAAATTGTTTTGGGCTAAGACAAGCCAATACATCTACATATGAAAGGTTAGAGGGTTGTTTAGTGTTTTTTTTTTCCCCCTGAAAGGTTTCCCAGATTGGTTATGGGGCTTACCACGCTCATCAAGACAGCCAAGAATTTGGCACTTGAGGTGAAAAATACTTTGGCAGGGCACAAAGGATGTGAAAGCGGTGTGAGAATTACTACTAGCATAAGATTTCTGATACATAACTGACCTATAAGTATGGAGGAGCCTTCAAAAAGGCAGCGAAAGTGTCTTGATAAAAATAACCCACAATACTGATCCTGACTACTTAAATATTTGAGCTCTCCAAAGTCTTCCCACATCCCTAGTACAACATAAACCTGCTGACCAAGCCAGTCTTTCTGTAAGAACCTGTTAATTTGTTCCACCCTGCAAGTTATTTTGGTTTAATAGTGTACATCAGTAAATGAAACCCTAGCAAATTTTTCCTTTAATTTAGTCAAGGCACTACAAAAGTCTTCAAAATTCACTAAGTTTACTGTATTTAACTTATGTTAAGTTTTTCTAGGTACAGGGACAATACAGGAAAGGCAGAAGGTTAAAATGTCGTTTCAGATGGAGTTTAACATTTTAAAAGATCATGACCCTATTCAACAGCTTCCATGAGTGAACTACAATGTCTGCTACACAATACATTTTTACTGCTCCCAAGCTAGTTTGTACAATAAAACAAGTGAAATTACTCTGATCTGTCTATCTGTACAGGGTCTACTCACTAACTTTAGTAAAAGCAGCTGAATTGCTGGTTATGAATCAACTATGGAAAAAAACTCCCAGGAGGAGACCAAGATTGACTGAAGAGTTTTCTCCCCAAATTCAGTAGCAACAAATCTGGGCCGGCCTCTAAAGTTAATCATGGCCTATGGTGTGTCACCAAAGTCCCAAACCAACATCATCACCTCAGAGAAGTCATGGAAACAGTGAAGATCTATCTGCTCTAAGTCAGCTGCTTCAATTGTTCCTTCATACAACGAGCAGCAGGTGCCACCTTGGCTCCTCAATGAGAGGATCAGAGATCCAGAAACTCAACAGAAAAGCAGGAAAAAAAATAATCAGGCATTCTTTAAGTAAATGAAAACGTTGAGATTTACATTGCTACTTGTTTCCTGCATGATGGGGGATGATACACACAGCATCTTTTCAAAGATGAGTGTCCACCATCACGCTTTCCTGGCTTTCATATACTTCTACCTACCAGCTGGAAGTCTAGCACTCCTCTGCTCCTCAGGGCAGGAGCCCTCAGCATCCAAACCCCACAACACCCATCGCTTCAGGCATTTGGGGTGACTGACTGGCACTGGCCAGCCCTCCACTACCCACAGGAATGAAGTGACAGTACCTAAAAAGAAAGAAGGCAGCCAAAATGTTTTGGTTAAAAACAAGACTCATTTTGACAGTAAGCAGCCCCCCTTAAGTCTCCAGAAATGTAAGCCCTTAATGGAAAACATGTTTTCCATCAACTGATCGGAAAATTTAAGCAAAATATTCCCAATTATTTCAAAGTTGTTCAACTTGCCTTCAGTTTCCTATCAAGCCCAGCTTGTATAGTTTTATACCAGGCTTAAAAAAGTTTACACCTATCTACTTTTTATTGGCGTTTCCTCAAAGGGGTTTAAGTTCAGTATAACTAATAAAGATTCAGAGAATTAGCTGCCAGAGACTGGAGATGTCTAGCTTAGGAATGTCTGCATCCTTGAAAGCCAGGATGCACTACGGCCCAAAAAAACTCATTAAGAACAAACAAAGACAAGATTTCTATTGTTTGTTTTGCTAGAGACATAAATGTTACACTTAATAGGAAAAAAAAGGAAACGGATATACTCCTTTTTATATACCGATGCCTGCAGGCATACACAAACGTCGTTAGGGTTCTCTTCACCTAAAACAGATCAGTACATAAACCACATACAGCAAAGTTACTTTCTTACTGCGACACAGACAAAACTCAAAAAAGGAAACACTTTATTATCAAGAAGCATTGTCCATAAAGTTATACATCTAACCCTCGGTCTTATTTTAGAAAGTCTCCCTGGTAATTTGCCTGTACTTTTGAAAAGCAAGTAATATGTTTTGAATTATAAGAGGTTACAGGGACATTTTTGTGGTAAATTTGGACTTTCATTTGCAAAAAAAAACCCATAGTGCTACAGAAATCCTTTCGGAAATAACATTTTTTTGTCATTGCTAAGCAGTTTTCAACAAAGTTTAATAGCTACTGTTCCAAGGAGCTGTTTACATCCAGCTTTAAAAGAATACTGGGGTACTTATGTCCCTGCAAGCAAAAGGAAAAACAGCACAGTGTCTTTCCAGTATTTTGAGAAGCAAACAAAAGAGAGTATATTCTCCGCAGTATGCAGGGGCAACAATTTTCCTAGGCAAGTTCACTCAGAGACTCCCGGTGCTCAGGGTCTGGTATTCTGGGATTTTTCTGGAGGCCTAAATTATACTTGGAGCTCTTTGAGTCTTCTTTCATTTGTTCCCCTGGTCTTTACACCCAGGATCAAGAAGGAACAAAACACCAAATAAGCTGGTATTAAGAAGAAGTGGAAAACACTATTTCTAGCCTCGGAAGTTTGTAAACTCAATATGCAGTTCCTTTATAAACAGTGCATGGAAAGAGAAGCCTTCAAACAACGGTAGCTGCATTTTTCCTTTGAAGGTGAAACTTTAACATTCATTCCTGTAAACAAAATAACCTATTTAGTTGAAGTTTAGCAATATGAATAAAAACAAAAGTTTTACTGTAAACATCTAAAAGATGTCTGGCCACATGAAAGCTTCATTGTGTTCTTGATAACCGTGATGTAAAGGCTTTTACAACCACCGGAGTTTTTGCAGGCTGACACGCCAGATTTTACCACCTCAATATACCATAGAGGAGCTCTCCTGAAAGAAAGCCGTGCTGTTCATACAGTGGGAAAAGAGAATTTTTTGTTTCAGTTTGTTTTTCTTCGCTATTCATCATGAGACAGCCTTTGCTGCCATCCAGTAAGCTGTTAAAATATGGGTTCTCATTACTCCTTGGCCGTTTCGCTTCCTGGACAGAACGATGCAGTAAATTGCTCAAGCCCCCTTTAGTTTCCCTACTGCARGTTTGTCCTGGGCACCATAAATAAAACCCAGTACAACGATGAAGGCACTGACCAGTCTGATGCTTATAATGGAAGCCAGACATGTTCAGAAAGTTTCATCTGGTGCCCCAAAGTTTAATTCGTTTGAGGGGTAACAATGTACACCTGCTCAACATCAGAATGAGAGTGAAAACCTTTCCATCAGGAGCCGCATAATAAGACGACTTATTCAAAGGTCGTCAGAAGTTGCAGTGAAACACTGCTTAAGTTGGCCTGATCTAAATAGAGCATGCAAGATTGCATGTGTATGGGACAAGAACAAAAAYACAAACTTAAAACATTATGTTTGGAGATGGAGTTACTACCCTAAACTAAACATTCACCTCTTGCAGCACATCATATACCACATATTGCACAGAGTCCTGCCACAAATCTTCTCCAATTTTTATTTCCCAGAAATATCTAGCGAGCCTTCAGGCTTCCCAAATTAAGTTACATCAACCTTARATGGGAACAGATCATGATACTATAAGCAAATTATTCTCTACCTGAACAACCTCAGATAGGATAGCATCRGGCCAGGCTCTGTCCAAACCCAAGGGCACATGAACTCCCCCAGGCATGGATCCAGCATGGAACCAGGAAACTACTGGAACAGATCAATACGATAATYCGCAGTTACAGCATAAAAAACCTCCTACCGTGACAAAGTTTGTGCAGGCTTCATAAATTAGACATTTAAGGAGGAGGCAGTATCTGTTGAAATTTATATGCCAAAAGAAGCAACTGAGGAAAAAGTACATGAATGCTCGTCAGAAAGTTCTCAGACAGACATGTTAACAGATCAGTGCTGTGGGAGAAACTGATAAACATTGGAAGGAGATAAGCTGTGTTTCTGAGGTCGAACAGGAAAGAGGCAAAGAGATAGGTGAAGCAGATAAAACAGAAAGCAAACACAATCTCTGTAGATACACTTTGAACAAGCCTATGTGGGAACGGGGGTTTTGCCAAGGCGTAAGGCAAGAAGTCAGCACAATAATCAGTGCGAAGGTGACTCTAGGCAAGAGACTTAGCTCTGCGTATAGCGCAGACTTGGGTCTGATACACCACAGGGGAAATAACAAGATCTGACTTTGAATGCAAAGGCCTAGAAAGGACCGAGTCGGTGCAGGCAGAACAAGTGCATTGCTGTCCAGGAGAGCTCGCTTGCTCTAACCCAAGAGAACTCCAACTGACTCACTGGGCAAGGCTGAAAAGATCCCACCAAGATCAGAGAAGACATTTACRCCATTGGGAGAGCTGAAGGCACACGAACAGACACTTCAGGAAGGGGGAAAGTTGGGCAGAGGTGTCCATCTGTATRAAGAAGGTACTGAAGGCAAGAGGAGAGAGAGAAGTCACCAAGGATGACCAAGAGGACACTGCAATTACAAAAATATAGCCAGGAAGTCAGCAAGAGGACAAAGGAAAGGTCAGGGGGAACAACACTTCTCAGAGGGACAGTGGGAGTCAACAACTGACACCCTGGAGTACAGCAAGAAACAGCCAAGGATGGGAAACGACATCGTGGCAGGCAAGCGGCTGTCTAGGGACCACCTAACTGGTTTAATGCCATATTTTCACCCAACAGTACATTTTTCTGGAAAAAATGCTCTGGATCAGACCAGCCCAACAGTCACACACTAACCGTTCTCTGAAGTTTCACGTATCTCAAGGCTGGTAGGTCAAAGCAGGCAAATGGCAGCAACAGGGCAGACCACTGCCAACTTCTAAATCAAGAAGGGATGGCTAGCAACATCACAGCAACCAGGAAACGTGTGCTGCAAAATGCTTCAGTAGACAGGTAGGGCAGAACACAACAGTGGTGAGAGACACAAATATTCCAGCACTGTTCAGGGAGAAAATTCAAAGTTTGCAGAGATAAATACTTTGAAATTAGGGTGGGCAGAATGGAAAGTACCATCACCATCAAGAGTAAAAGCAAGAACAGACTTGTTATGCGCCAGCACTAGTCACACTTCTACTGATGAGCCGGAGAAGAAGTAGAGCACTGCAAGACCATCTCTGATGACGGGGGTGGGTCCTCCGGCTTATCGCTAACAACTGTTTTATTTAAAAGCTCTTTACATGATACCCCCCTCCTCCTACCTCAGCTTCTCATTGCTGGGCTCTGACAGTATGTTATCTGTTGTCTATCTAAACCGCTACTCGCAAACAGAACYGGTCCGCTGTCCCCGCGCAGGCCAGGTGAGAACAGCACTAGCTGAAACAAATCCCAGGAACGAGAAAAACCTCATTCCTAGCAAAAGATAGAGGTTATCTGAGGAACAGTTTAATGGTTTAGATTTGAAGAAAAAAAGTCTTTTCAACAGGTTAAATCTATCTAATGACCCTTTTTCACTGCCAAAGACAGAACAGCCTCATATCCAAGCTGTTCTCTTACCATTTGAAAGCACCACAATGAAAACTTACTTCCCCTCCTCCCCTTCTGTTTAACAGAAACAYCAGTACATGATAGCAGTAGTGTGAGCTGAGATCTCATTGGCTCTAACCGAAAAGCCCTGAAAGGAACAGAAATCTTCTTCCAGAAATTGTATTTCTGCTTCTGAGAACTGGAAATAAGCATTTGCTACAAAGGGACACACAGCTCCCTTACTTAACATTTACAGGCAACAGGCAAACCTGTGYTCAGACATCTGCTTTCTTCTCCCCTCTCTCAGAATTTCTTCATTCCAGAAAAAGATGCAATCATGACCCAGGGACTGAGAAAGAAGGGTGATGATGTAACAGTCAAATATCTAGTGAGATCTGCATCTACAAAAGGAATTCGAGTAAGTATGACTAAAGGGGAAATGTTCAGGTAGTGTAAAAGCTTACTCAGCCCAAAAGGAATGCAAGAATTGGTGGGACAATAGATCAGTAAAACCATCTAAAGAGGTAGATTTTTGAACAGAAGTCAATACAAAGGACTCTTGACGAAAGGACACCACGAGACTTATTGGAAATATTAGCTAATATTTACTATAAGGATCTGGCAGATCTTAAAGCCAACCTTTAGCTAGTGAAAKTCAGAAGGTGATGACAACTTCAGTTAAGATGATACAAGTCATCTCAAACGTGTGGTAGTCARACACAAGACCAGGATTCTACTTTACGGTATCACAAACAGATGCACTGCCCACCCTGAGGATCTTCAGGACCCATATTACTTCATCAGAATCTACAAAATAATTGCAGAGGCACGGATGAAAGCAAAAAGGCTGCCAAGGAATTCCTAAATTAGCAGCTGACTTTTTGTAGATAACCTTTGTGTAAATAGCAGGAAAAAAAAAATTTTTAAAAAGATGCAATAAGGAATGTCTCCTATAGAGCTAATTCACAATAGTTCTGGTTACAAAACATTCTGTAGGGCTTTTTCTTCATACCTGACGACATGTGACATGAATGTCCCTCCCCAGCTTGCTGCTAGCTASCTACCTACAATTAAATTTTGTTATCTGTGCTCTGACAAGTACCATAAACGCAGCTCGGCGTCAGCTGGCAAGCCGGGACCAGCAGGTCTGGCGCACAGCATTACCAGCGTAAGAATTTAAAGCTGTAAGGTACCCTGAAAGACTAATCTCCTTCATAAATCTGACCTCGTATATTATTCAACGCCCATGTGTTAAAATTATTAAACACTACCTCACCCACGCTGCTGTRAAAAGACTACTGTAAAATTTCACTCTGAGAAAAGAAGGTATTCATAAGTCAGGGGARGGCAGATGTGCAAAAGATTCAGTAAAACTATATAAATTCAGCACATATGGAGGCAAAACAAATTCCATGCGGGACATCATCTCATTCAATGCTTCATTCATCTGAAGGCTGTCAGGAAACACAGAGCCCACCTGTAGCAGCTGTTGTCTTCCRTAAGCTGAACAGTTAAGTCCCTGCAGAAATCAGAAAGCTGGCCTTGATCCTCCCTTTTGCTACTTGTGTAGTTAGGATTTGCTTTTTAAGTGAGATCAATGGCCTTTTCCATCTGCGAAGATCAAGCTGGACCCTGTCCAAGCTCGTAAGTCAAATTTTGATGGACTAAGGGGAATTTTCATTCCATTCATTCCGAATTCTGACACAAGACAGCTCTCTGCAAGCTGAGCAATTGTGAAGAAGCCAAGAAGAGCTAACGAGACTTAAATGCTGGCCGACCGAGCAGCAGTGAGGAGCGTCCTGCAGCATCCATGGTGGCAGGCACCCCTCTCTGGGAAGAAAGCAGACTCTTCCCAGCAGCTTTTTAATTCAACACCACATAAACAATTCAAATATTCATATCTATTTAAAATGAGGAAATTAAAATGGCTTAAAGGCATGAAAAGCTTGTTTATTAAGCATGAATATTTCATTACCAAAAGCACGAATGAAACCAAGCATTCACATAATATTTCCTCTGCCAGGATTAAGGATACTTTACTACCTAGTGTGAAGCCAAACCTCTCCCACCACAACTTCAACTAAAAATATGAATGTTTAAGATGGTGCTCAGAAGATAAGCAAGCTGGTGTAAAAACATCAATACAATATAGAYAGCACCCCTTCGCTCCAACACTTTAAGTAAGATTAAGTCAACAGAAGAGCAGAAAGGGTGCTATACAGGTGAAGAACCAAATGCTATCAATGATCCACATCCCTGCTGAGAAAGWATTGTTCCTAATGTATTTATGGGGACTCTGATTCTCTGAACACGGGAACCAAGTAAAGTGTTTGGTCAACCCCAGAACTTGTGCACGTTTTGCCACACCTCTTGAGGACAGATAAAAGGAAAATAACCCAGTCTCCAGATCTAGAGGACACTAAATCTCAGAACAAGAGTTTGGCTTTTCAGAACTGCAAGATGAGTGAACATCTGTGTATTTTCACAAAAAAAAACGCCCTTTAATATCACCGACTGAAAGGGGCTGCTAACAATTGCATTATAGCTTCTTTTCAGGGCACTCRGGCAATTACGAAGTCCATACGTTTTCATCCAAAACTGCCTCCGCGGGAGAGTGCTGTAAACCCAAGAGGCTAACAGCTATTCACACCAGAGTCGTTCAAAACACAGAGCAGATCATTTTTAAGACTGACAAATACTATGGACTCAACCCACTACATCATCCAGAAGAAAAAGATGTCTTTTTTTTGAGAGAGGTCTGAAACGTATAGCCTACACACAACTGTCTCAAGAAAACCCCTTCAAGATATCCCTCTTCAGTATGTGAACCGAAATTTCCTGTTTCAGTTTGCTACAACCTTTTTATAGGACTACAGCCTACGCCTCACCCTTGCCTGCACAACAAACACTTGCCTCAGCAGCAAACACTTACAGATAATTCTCAGAGGAGAACCCAGTTTTCTTTACAGATTCTTGATACCAAAAATRTTATTAATCATAACAAATATTATCTGTCTTTCAAAAGTATCTGCAATAAATATGAATTTAGAACTGSTGCCTTAATTTAGGATAGCTTTGAAAATGCTGGGGTTTGCACTGTAAGAAATAGTTGAGAAACAGTAGAAAAAACACKTTTGCATATTTTTAACTAAATGCAGAGCTGCGTTTTTATTAAGTGTTGCTTTAAGAGGTCAGAAAACAATGTGTGCAGGGAGACAACTACAAGGACTATTAAACTGTAGTTCTTTGCACCACTTCCTCAGGCTCAGGCGGACTGGGATGACCAGGAACCATCCGAGCAGCAAGTACAGCCTTCCACATCGCGTTTCATGCTGGAACTAGTTWAAAAAAAAGAGGAAAACAACCCAAAATTCATTTTACGATCATTACACCTTACCATGTGTTTTCACAGTCTTCCTTTCATGCATCCTTGAATTCTTTAATAACCGCTACAAAGATCTATTATGTTCCCAGGAGGGGATTTGCACAATGCTTATGAAAAAYGAGCAACTCGCTAGAAATCAGGAAAAGATGAGTCAAGTAGCACCTGCTCACAAATTAGATGTGAGAGCAGAAAGACCTTGAGCACACAGCTCATACGGGACTACCCCGAACGCCACCCTGACGCTGCGATGCATAATTGTCTACTTTCTTCCTGCATTTCAATGTGGCTTTCCACTTACAGCCCTCGGCTGTGATTCAGAGACGTTGGGTTTATCCACAGTGGGGTCCCCACATCATCTCACCGCCCGGCACGGCGGGGATCACGTCTTACTCTCCTGAAAAGCATTTGAGACCTTGTGCGGAGAAGCTAGTCTGAAGTTATTCCTGAAGTTACCGCTAAGACTGCAGAACAGATAATTCAAGAAATCCAGCTACCTCTTTGCATGCCATGGAGATCATTTTTAAAGCGCTGAGTTTTGATTTGTTTATCAAGATAAATGGTAGTTGTACAGGACAGTACAATGAATGGTCTTTGCAGGATAAAACAAGAAATCATATATAAAACAGTATTTCATACTCGTGAAAAATAACCTTCTTGTCCTTTTCCTTACAATGCCGTAAATGAAAAATGATAACTTTTATCACTTGACATTTTCATTATGGCGTGATGAAAAATGAGGTGATGTACAGTTTTGTGTTTCTCTGCGTCAAAAGTTCACATCCCAAGTTTCATCTATGCCACAATTTCTGCAAAACGTTAGCAACTCCTGCGAGACCGCTGCTCCCTTTCCGCAAGCACCACCTCGCTCCAYCTGCTGTGGAATAGTCAGTGTCACACTAAGTCAAAACCACCCACTGAAATGAAAGTGTTTTAACAAGTCCAGAGCAGGACGTTCTCCCCTAGATTACAGGCAGATAACACTGAGTACAGCTAAATACTAGCCCTTGAATGCCAGTGAGAGGACATGGGAGCTGTTCGACATTAAAAAGATTCCCTGTTTTAAGGAGTCTTTCAATTAATTTTACGTCCTCTGAAAGGAATTGAAATGCCAACTACTACTGCAGTAATCAACCTGCCCAAGAAGGTCGACAGGGAACTAATTCACGGGAATGCCAGACTATCTGCTGAAGTGCAAACTGCTCAAATATGGCTGTTTATAATAATTCATACTTATGAGCACTTAAGAAACAACTATCTGTTAAAGCTTTGGAGGTTTTCTATAAAAAAACAAAGCTAGCTACTGAGTCCACACTGACTGTTCCAATACTCCTGCCTCATTATTTTTTTTTTTAATTATTCTGATGATTAAGAATCACAACCAGACGCTGGTACGAAGCCCACTCAGAACTAAGGAATTTGAGGACCGGATGACTTTTATTTACAATGAATGCGTAAAACGCAGTGACTGCTTAAGTGTCCACATGAAATGGCCAGTTTATTAAGTAGTTGTAAGACATGGGCATGAAAAAATACTAACACTATTATATCCTTGCTGAATCACTACACGAACCTACAAACAACAGGGCATGACGCGTAGGGATTGGGAAATGAGATAGTAAATTCACATTGCGTCCATCCATCTACCCAGGCGGGTACTCACATCGACAAACCAATCAGCCACACTAATCCAGCCCATGTCAACACCACTAAATTCAAATATTAAAGTAATAAAAAGTGCAACTTCACCATTTCTCTTTTTCCCACTAGAGACATCCTTGGGGAAATATCCTTGCATGCACTGAAACTGGTATGATTTCAATTCCACCCACATCTGGGCTCACTTGGGAACTAAATCCAGCACAACCCGTCTTGGGTCAGCCAGTGACCCCGAACAAAAATAGCTCTAGCAGAAAGCTGGATTTATGGAATAGGGTGGAGCCCATCCAAGTGTAAACCGAAGAAACCCGCCACTTGAAGTTAATGACGGAGAAGCAACAATTGCTCCTTTCTGTTCAGCGCATGACGAGCACAAAGGCGACTCGTACCATCTACGCAACGTGACAAAACACAACGTGACATAATCAACCCTTGAACACGTCAGAATCTCGGGTGTAATTTGGGTCTGACACAATTTAAAATGTATCAGCAGCAAGTGTTAATTACCATCTCCAAAGCGGTAAAAATAAGAGAAGCAAATGTTGCTTGAGAAGTGTAATAACACCAGCAGCGAAGCTGGGTCAGCAGGCCAGGGCCACAGCTCTACYGGCAGCGTCAATCAGGGCTTAGCAGAGTTTAGCAATTGTACTGAAAAGCCACACTTCTGGTAAATTCAGATCAGCCTTCCCAAATGTCCCAGTACGGACAAGCCTAAAGTCAGGGGTTGATAGCACCAAGGTTAGAAAAATTAACAGTATTAAATTTTTTTTTAACAAAAGATTATTCTGCCCACAGCACAGACACAAGACAACCTTGAAGTGCAGCAGAAYTCTGCCTGCAAACTGCAGATTACGGCCAAAGTAACGCACACATTCTTGTGCAAAAGAAACTGGGGTTTGAATTGGTGTCACAAGGAAAAGTGTGGTTTTGAGTACCAGTGACCAAGRTATTGGAGTTAAAGGGACACCTGATGGTATATTAGACACAGCAGGGACATCATCCTTAGGCACGATCAGCATGCAACAGGACAGAAAAAAGGAAAAAAAAAATAAAAAATCAAACTACCTATCAATTGTAAGGATCCAGAATTGCTAGCTTGTTCTATTCATCCTCTTTCATACAAAATTAGCAGTCTACCAGTGCAAGGCGCCTCTCAATTAATTAATTTGATTCCTAAACGCAACCAACATGCTACGTTGATTTTTAAGTTATCTAACAATCATTTTCCAATACTTTATTTAGATTTCTAGCACACATTAACCAAAGAATAAAAACCCCAAGAACAAACTGCTACGTGCAAGTTTCCTGCTAATTACAATKACTTTGTTTGTAAGCCCTTTGTAATACAATTAGTGTGTCACAGCGTGCACAAATGAGAAACAAATTTGAGCTTTTAGAGGCACTGCAAAATTTACTTAAATCTGTCATTTCCTCATGTTCAAAGCTCARCTGATCACATTATGTTTTTTATAGCATTTAAACACAAATGCCCTCCCTACCCAAACAGAAATCCAAAATATAAAATAATATAAAATATGCTGGTTGTTATTATCTCGCACTGCCAGGATCTGAGCCCTGACCTTGCAGCACCACAGAAGACGGGTACACCCCGGTAGCCAGTTGTGCAGCACAGATTCCTGAGCACTCAGCGGCTGATACAGCCAGACCTCAAAATCTACAGATTTCATCCAGAGGAGACATCACAATTACCTGAAAGAGCTTAATTTTCTCCTTCCTCAGTAGTTTTATGTCAGCTGAGGAAGCTTAGCCCACCTCTCTTCCCTTGGCTACTGCCAGAGCCACTCTCAGGTGCGTCCAACAACTGCACGGGCCTGACAAGTKACTGATTTCAACCATCCAGAATGCAAGTGGCAGGAGAGGAACGGTCTCTAAAGCCTGAGCAAAACTGGGGAGGGGGGGCAGCCAATAAGTCACATTTTTATCCCAAAGGCTTCCCTTTGGTAATTATCAAATCCTTGCACAGGCAGTGGCATAAGAGTTTATCAGGAAGAGCTCACATGAATCTTTTATAACGGAAAGTGAAAGTCAGCCGCAGACTTAGGGTCCCCACCGGCTGTATCAGTGCTGCTCAGGATTTAGTTGTACTTCACAGAGGGAACAGGGAKGAAAACGCAGATCTTCCTGAAGCCCATCACGTCTAGGAGGGAAATAAAACCATAAAGATCACGAAATGTTAACGCAGCGAGTCTGCACCGGTGAGCGGCTGTAACRCTCCTACGGGGCTGGAGAAACCTTGGACTTGGTGACTTTTATTGCTGTTTTTTTTTCCCCGTCTCAACTTTGCACGCGTGTCAGCATAGGTGAGATACCTGTTAGAGGGGAGGCGTACGAGGTGGAGACTGAAGCAGATGAGGTCTGATGAGCGGGAGAAGAGGGAGTTTTTCCAAAGGGGTGACAAAAAGCCCCCATGGACCCAAAGGCAGGGCTTGGTGCTCCCTGCCTGCACCCTGCGCACCCTCATACTCACTTGGCTCTCCCAAGTACCCCCATTTCATAGAAAATTCCCTATTTTGTGCCGGGTTTGCTCCACTATGGAGCTCGCTCACCTCACAGCAGGGCAGGCAGGCAGGGGCCGCGACACCTCCCTCAGCGCGGGGCCGGTTCAGCTCACTAAACCGGCACAGCGCACCCCCCTCCCCACAGCCGGTAGCCAACCTGAGGCAGGGGGGGGAGAAGCGGGAGGACGAGGCCTCACAA
>JASVER010000116.1:2255802-2285145 GCA_030449065.1 Oceanodroma leucorhoa
GCCGCATCCTGCACCCAGGACGCTGCAGGGCACCAAGGGGGACCCACAAACCCACCCCAGGGTGCAGCAGGGCCAGATCCTGCCCTCGAGGAACCCCCACCCCTACCCCATATCCTGCAGGGCCAGATCCTGCACCCAGTGGAACCCCCCACCCCAGGGTCCCACYGGGCAGGACCAGATCCTGCACCCGGGGGACACCCATCCCAGGGCCCTACCATGCAGGGCCAGATCCTGCCCCCAGCACCCCTGGGTGCCCTCCCAGACCCTGCTCACTCCGGCGCTTACAGAACCCTCAGAAACCCCCCGAATAAATGCAGAATAAAACCATGCAAAAAATCCCACAGGAGCACCCGGGCACCCCGAGGTCTGGTACCACCCCAGAACCAGCCACCTCGGGCTAATTAGATTAATGATACTAATTAGGGCAACAAGGGCAGGGGGGGACCCGGGAGCAGACACAGCCTCACCCAAAAGAGCATTTTGGGCGAGAATTGCTGGTTTGGGTGTAGGAGCCGGGGGGTGCGGGTGCGAGGTGGCATCCCCACCCCTGTCCCCACCCCTGTCCCTACCCCTGTCCCCATCCCTGTCCCCACCCCTGTCCCCATCCCTGCAGCCCCCAGCTGAAAGCAATGAACCCCCCTGGTTATAGGCAGCGGTTCCTGGCTCCCTGCCCGCTCCTGGGGGAGGACAGGACAGGGCTGGGGGAGCTCTTAGAGGTGAGCTGGGGAACCAAAAAAAATACCCAAAAATACCTTATTTGTGCTTTGTTTTTTCTGGTGTGTTTGGCTCCATGGGGGGGATGTTTTCTGGTCTTGTTTTATGCAACATGATGAATATTTTTTTGTATTATTGTAAGTGCTTAATTTGCGTGATGTTAATTAAACACCTGCAAATGTCCTGGGACATTCAGGGTCAGGTGGAGGTGCCGGGTGCGAAGGCAGTGCCCTGCTGCTGGGGCTCGGGCTCTGCTCTCCCTCAGCAGAGGCGGCAGGGCYGCAGCAAGCGTGCGTTAAACCGGCGCCGTGTGCGGGCGGCAGCGATGGAGCCTGGCCCCCCGGCCCTCCCGAGGAAGAAGGCAGCGGCCGGCTGCGCCTGGCAGAGCCTCCTCTGCCTCCGTCCCCGCAGGCAGAAGAAGAAGGTGGCTTATTCCACCTACATCCACAAGCTCCTAAACCAGGTATGTCCTGACCRGGCTTGAGTGCAACCACCTGCTTTCCAACCTCAGCCTGGTCATCCACATATCCAAGCCTGGATGCTCATGTGTTAGCTGAATCTGGAAGTTTTTGACTTAAAATGAAGGTGTGGTAGACGGGGCTGGGGGAGCTCCTCGAGCCATGCCACCCGGCGGATGGCTGTGCTGATGCTCTGATGGTTGCTCTCCCTGCAGACATGGKCCACTGGAGCCTCCTGCCTGGTGGCTGCCGCCCTTGCCTGGCTGGGCAGCCCCCGGCTGCTCGGGGACGTGGCGCTGGAGGCCGCCCGGCTGTCCCGCTGCGGCAGAAGAAGCCACCTTGGCCACCGGGAGGTCCTGCTGGCCATGAAGCTGGTGCTGCTGCGTGAGCTCTCCAAGCCTCCTCCGGGATCCTCAAGCTGTGAGGTGCTACTGAAGGAACCTGGCAAGATGGGACAGTCTTAGGAGTATTTTAATGTGTTTTTGGTAAATAAAGTATTTATTAGCATTGTTTAACAGAGCCTCCTACCTGGGCTGGCAGTGGCCAGCACAAGAACAGCAGCTGGGCTTGGACCACCATGGGTCTGGTTACCTGCGTACCCCAGGAAGGGGTGCAAGAGGGAGGGTGCTCGCACACACCCACCTTGATAAATACTTGTGGAGCAGCCTTGCCGGCAGGCGAATGGTCCCCGGAGGTCCAAAGGGTGCTGCCCAGCCAGAGAAGCCTCTTTGCTCTGACAGCCCAGGCTGCCCGGGGGCTGTTGAGCAGCTGGACGCCTCTTTGCACCAGATTTGGCCAAGAAAGGGGAGAGGAGGAGGAAAGGTGGTCGTTATTCCAAGTCCTGGGGAAATGTCAAGCTTGGAGAGCGGCAGCATCCCCTRGTGATGCTGTGTTAGGTGGTGGCATTGAGTCACTTATTTCCACTCTCTCCATGTAGCCCCTTCACATGCTGGTCCCCCCTGTGCACAGGGATGTCTCCAGGTTCTCCAGCCTCCTGCCCGCAGCTTCAAATCCAGCCACGGGGATGGCTGGGGTGCCTGGCGGTGCCAGGCCTTGCTGTGTAGGGGTTCTCAGTTCCAGAGAAGTGCCACCAGCTCCTGGCAGCACTGGAACAACTTCCCTGCATCAGCCTTTCCAGCTGTTGAGCTTGTCCTCCCAGGAGCACGGGCAGGAGGCTGGAAAAGGGACAGATCCTTCCGGAGGGATCTGGCCCCCGTCACCTCGTGATGCTGGCATGAGCTGAAGGTTGTGAAATGCCTCTTCAGTGGGTTTGCAGTGGGAGGTGGCGACAGGTCTGCCTGCCTCTGAGCCACCACCTGCGGCTGCCTCGGCTGGTGGGCCACCATCGGTGTCTGAGGGGACTTGCTGGACCGTGTGGTGGCAGACATGGTAGTGGGTGTCACTGGTGTAAAGCGTTCATGGTTATGGCTGATGGTAGCTCTGGCTGTGTCCCCAGGCTGCTCCTATTTGCCCTCTCCATTCTCCTGTGTGTATCTAAACCTGTGTAGCATGATGGACGGTCACCTACCAGTGGCTTTYGGCTGTTTCCATAGTAAATATCAGGATAATGGTTGCCTTCAAGGAGCAAGTCCTGCCCAAGGACTGAGGGTTCAGGAGCTGCTGCCCAGCAGAAGGTTGAGTTTTGATGCCCCAGCTGCTGTCTCTGCTGCATGTGATGCACTGCCTCATCGCCACCCCCATGCTGAGAGGGTTCAGCTCGCCTCAACCCTTGTTCTAGCAGCCCTGACTCTTTCAGTTGAATATGGTTTGCTCCAATTCATGGATCTGGGGTCAACTCCTATAGGAAAGTCCTAGCTCTTGTAGAAGAGCTGCAGGTGACCTTCAGAAAACACCCAGGCTGTCCCACAGCCCCAGGCAATGCTGACTTCACCTACAGCATTCCTGGCCAAGGTCTATTCAATCTGCCCCAAAAGCTCAACAGAGGAGGAGGAGAGTTCCACACCCTTGTGATACCATCTGGTTCAGAGCTTCATCATCCCTTGTCAGGGTGTTTGTCTTGTGTTAACAGCGAGGAAAAACCGAGCTCGACATTCACTTACTGCTTCTTGTCCTTGCAGACAGCCCAAACCACTTGCTCTCTTTCTTCTTCTGCTTCATTTATGTGTCTGGAGCCCTGGCTGCTGCTGAAGAGTTTCTGGTGTCTCGCAGACTGCAGTCAGTGTGATGGTGACACATGGAGACACTCTTCTGCAGCACTGCTGTTTAACTTTTTTAACCCCTCCGGTAATTGTGCAGATGATCACTCCTGCCCAGAAGCAAAACTGCGCCTAGAGCCATTGCCAGCTCTCCTAAAGAAAGCAGCTGGAGCAGAGGAGCTGCTAGTAGAAATCACCAGGGGAGGYTCCTGGCCAGGGCAGGTCAGGAGAGCAGATGTTATCAGTGTTGTMTTTTCCTGCCAGAAAACCTATAGCTCACCTGGGCTCTAGAGAGCCAAAATGTGACCCAGTGTGAATACACCCGAGGCCAAAGCAGCTCAGCTGCCGTACCTCTGTGGGCACTTCGTGCAAGAGGKGGATTGAAGATAGGAAATTATTGCAATACTTCCATCGCCCTTGGAAATTGTTCAGATGTGCTACCAGCATCTCTGGCTGCTGCATTAAGGTCAGCGTTTGCCACAGCGGTGCTCAAATCCCTGTGCAAATCCCTGCTCAAATTGCTTTGTCCTTGGAGYAAATGTCCTTCCAAATCTTCTCTCAAGCAGACTCTCCCATGTGGAGCTGTGCTCCAGCGTGATCTGGGAGCAGACATAAAATAACTACAGCCTTGAGCAGCTAGAGCTAACAATCCATCGCCCAGGCCCCTAGTTTCCATCATCTCTACTGTTCAGTGCTTGGGTGCCTTCCTCATCTCATTTCTTTTTGACCCCAACCTACAGAAACTCGGACCCATCCCCAGCGAGGTCATTCACACCGATGCAGCTGCGTTGTCCCCTGATGCAGATACAGCTACAAGATGCTGATATCAAGGCAGCTTCATCCTGGGGAGAGCCAGAGCAGCACGAGGAGCTCTGCACCAGGATGGTGGCTGCAGTGCGGCTCCGCATCTAGCGCTTGATCTTACTCAGCCTCACCACGGACTTAGTGGATCCTCAGCTCTCCAGGATCCATGCTTCAGCCTYGTTATTTTCTCCTTATTTTCCATTTATTTTTCTCCTTATTTTCTATTTATTTTTCTCCTTATAGTCCACCCTGCTTTTGGAATTGAGAGGTCTTGTGTTAGAAATAGGGACCTGAAGCACAGGGTGAATCAAGTGACTTCCCAAAAAATCTTCTAGAGGTTCCGGTTTGGGGGAAGAGGGAAATGTGCTCCACTRACCCGGTGGCAGCAGCAGCCTCTCATGTATGGGCAGCCCCTGGCACGGGTTCACCCCCAAGCACGGGCATGGTCCCCCTGTACCAGACCCCCGCAGCTACACATAAAAGTCCGTATTTGTTATTTCTTCTGCACTTGCACACTCTGTTCTCAATTTCAACTTCCTCCCTCCAAGCTATTAATGGGGA
The DNA here is from genome assembly GCA_030449065.1 of Oceanodroma leucorhoa. NCBI lineage: Eukaryota > Metazoa > Chordata > Aves > Procellariiformes > Oceanodroma > Oceanodroma leucorhoa. Next base: position 2,260,496 of record JASVER010000116.1, read on the forward strand.
AACATGCAGATGTAAAGCCTTGATTCAAAAATTGAAAGCAATGATTTATTCCTAGAGGGGAAGTGCCCTGTTGAGGCTGCACACACCATGTGGACACCCTTTAAAAATCCTCTCTGTCATCCCAAAAAGCAGCTTTGGTAGAAGCAGGAGGATGAACCGCCAGGTAACTGGGCCTGAAAGGACTTTTCAGGATAGTTTTTTTGATAGTGTCTTCTATTATTGTTTTTTTAAACTATGTTGGTGATAGAAACCTAGACAGGCTGAAGAAATGAAAGTGTTAAACATTCACAGGTGCTTTTTTCAGTCTGTAGATCCAAAATTAACAGAGAAAGACTTCTGTCCTTCGAGAGCTCYGAAGGAGGACCACGGCTCTCATGGTTCGCTACTCTGAAGGATGGACTCGTGCCATTTGTGTTGCCTTTGCTSAGGATCGCGGCGGCCTTTCCAAAAACAAGATCTGAAACCAACCCAAGCCTCTCATCTGCAAAACACAGCTGTGGGTTTTACAGCTCCGGCTGGAGACTTTGAAGCAGACGATCCTAAATTCGGCAGCAAACAGCTTTTGAAAAACCAGCAGTGGGGCTGCTTCGCACTCCAGCGGAGCGCGGTGTGAAAGGACGGGGAAAAGCCATTAAAAGTTGCTTCCTCTTGTCCCACGCGGCAGGAGGGACGAGCACGCTGCCCCTCGCCGGGGTGCTGCAAGGCGATGAACTGAAAATCGGCTTCGGAGCACACCCCTGTGCCTGAGCAGGAAACCTGCCAGGGAATCAAAGCCATCCGACGGTTTGCCTTTAGGTATTCGATTGCGTGTAAGCTCATCATAGAAACAAAGTGGGGCAGGACTGGGGCTGTGGTTTCTCTGGGCTCCGGGTGCTGGAGTGAGTCGGTGTGGGAGGTGCGTGTGCCCGCTCCAGGCACCGGCAAAGAGCCGTGCCGGGGCCGGCAGGTTGCAAAAGGGACGAGGCTCGATGCCACTCTGCCCGGGCAAAAGAGGCGGGAGSCAGGAGCAGCCAGGGCACCCGCGTCCCCCATCGCTGCGGTGCCCAGATGATGTGGGGGCTCCAGCATCCCTGCCTGCCCCCGCTTGCGTAAATCCACCCCGAACCCGCTGGCTTGGGTACCAGCGGGGGGGGCTCGGGCCGTGCCGCTCTGCCCGGCGCAGGGACGTGCGCTTCTAGTGCCCATGACGGGAGCTGTGTGCCAGCGTGTATTTGACTTCAGGCGGGACGTCGGCCTGAAAGGCCACCCGGGTGGGTCTGGACACATCAAAATCACATCTCTGGAGCACACCGGAGACTAGGCAGAGACTTCCCTGAAACCTGGCTTCTCCCTGAGATGGAAGGATGGAATTGACGACAAAACAGATTGCTTAAATACAGAGATTTCTCTGAAAGATATTCTCTGATGCCTTAACTAATCATCTGCCTGGTCTCCCTTTAAAAGCCTGAGTTTTGCTTTTGATAAATGATATTGATACTTCATTTCTTCTTTCTTAGTTTCCTCTGATATTTTTTCTTCTGTTTCATTAGTCAAGTCACCTTCCTCCTTTCTACAATTTCGCTGCTGGTAGATGYCTACCATGGGCCTCCCCAGCATTAACCATTTGTGAGTGGGTAACGTRTGCCGTTCCCCCTTCTCTATTTTTTCAAAAAGGGAAATAGAAAAGAAAATTACACATCACATCAAAATTTCCAGTCTGTCACACACACAATAATGTTATGGTCTCTAGCCAACGAGGGGGATGTTAAACTGTAAACAAAATTAAATATTGAGTTCCCAGGGTTTTTGTAATTATATAAAGTGGATACTGTGTTTTCTTTTATGGAGTTTTCCAGGAAACATTATGAATACAGAAATGAGACTTCCCAAGTCTCTAACGTGACCGTTGCACAAATATGTAGCGAGTTATACTGGGACAACATTCTTCATACAGGTGTTTATTAACATCCCGTTTCAGGATAGAGTGTGACAGAGCGAGACGTCCTGTAAAAGAAAGCAGAGAAAATAGAGTCCATAACGCCTTTGCTTCTAATGAGGGGAAATCTTTCCCAAATCTGTTCCTGAGAATCCTCTTGAGGATGTTGTTCTTCCCGGGAGGAGAGGGTGGAGGAGCCGGAGGACCCGGAGGCAGCATGATGGGTTACGGGACTGCCTTGTCCCTCAGCAGAAGCCAACAKTTTTATTTTCTCCTTCCTGGAGAGGAAGGAACTTGCCCTATGGCAAAAGCTTCGCTATGAGCCACTCCKTATCTACATATGTGCTTGTGATTCCCCAAGCTGACGAGAGGTGGGAATCCAGCCAAAACCACCAGACTCCTCTGAACAGAAGGGAAACATCTTGAGGTGTTCACCAGTGATGACTGCAGCAGATTTTGCAGCAGCCTGGAGAAAAATGTCATCCCTCCCTGGAGATGCGGTGCTGAGCCTGAACTAGCCCTTACAGGCACAAAAGTGATGGAACCCCAGGCTGGCCATTGAAACCCCGAGCCTGGAGATCTTTGACAAAGCTCAGCCGGCTCCATGGTCCCTCCGCGATGTTCCCAGGGCAATTCTCCATCCTTCCCCCGCCCCACCATGGGCCTGCGGCAGCACGGCGTAGCACCGCTTCCCCTGCAGCAAGGCAGCTGGATTTTCACATTGATGGGAATGAACACCTCATCCAAAAATCCGCTCTTGGAGAGGAGGATCTGGTTCAAGGCTGACTGCAGTGAAGCGACTGCCTGAAGCTGCGAGGCTGTTGAACACAGAAGTAGAGAAGCAGAGAAAACCGAGCTGGAGGGGTGCCTTGACGAACGGTCTAATCCCTCTGTTCCAACGCAGGATAAGYGCAACTTAAACCCTTCCTGATGGATGTTTGTCTAATCTGTGATTTTTCTTTTTTTTTCCCCCTGAAACTCCCACTAATGGAGACTTGACATCAGGCAATCTGTTCTGGCGCMTTGCTTTATTTACATTTAGTCAGTCCCCAAACGTCTAACTAAAGCTCTCTTACCGCAGCTTCATCCCATGATTTCTCATCCTCTCCAGGCAGACACAGAGAAGAGTTTATTCCCTTCCTCTCCGTGGCAGCCTTTTATTTATTGGAGGACTGCGATCACAGCAGTGCAGGAAACGCAGCTGCCGAAAGAGAGTCTGGAGGTCAGCTCGTCCACAGCTGTCTCGGCTTCGCTCCTCTGGACCAAACAACCCAATTCTTTCGTTCTTCCCTCATAGATCATATTTTCTAGACTTCTGCTAATCCTTGCTGCTAGCAAAAAAGGGAAGGTTTTTCAGGACCAGTTGTAGTAAGGAAGGAGCAAGTCCCCCGACCTTGGAGGTGAGGAAACCCTGYGGGGTTACACGGCGTGAGCTGTGGTTTGTTCAGTGGATTCGCTGTGGGATCTGCCGAGGGATTGCAAACCCACCTGCCATCGTGTGAGCATTGCAAGAGCGTGGGGTAGGAGAGAAGCCAGCAGTACGTCAAGCAAGGGCAGCAAAGCAGGAGTTTTGGAAAGACCGACCGCCTTTGTCCAGTCTTCAGAAACCAAAAGGGTTGCACCAAATGAATATCCAGCTCCATCAGAATTTCTCCTCCCTACTGATGTGACCTAAAAGATTCTGAACTTGGTTGCTCTCATTAAAATAGGCGATATATTGGGTCTTCTCTACCATCAGCTCTCCCGCTTCCTGCAGATGTCTCAAGCAATGAAACAGAGCACCTTCACCCGCAGCAGCCGCCGCTTTCCCTGCCCTCCTCTTTGCAAAGGGAGAAGGTGCCCAGACCACACCGTGGTTCCCTGATTTGGGGCTACTCATCCTGAGCCTACAAAAAGCAGCTCCTAATTTACCTATCAAAAAAGGCTTTGAAGGCTAATTACAATCTCCCTATATTGCTTTCTTCCTGGAAGTTATTCTATTCTATTCTATTCTATTCTATTCTATTCTATTCTATTCTATTCTATTCTATTCTATTCTATTCTTTTCTATTCTATTCTATTCTATTCCCAGTTAACCCAGCTGCAATGGGACACAGTTTCCAAGCGGAAATTCTAGTTTAAGGGGCAGGTTTCCAGATATCTAAGATGCAGCGAAATGCCTAGGGAAGATCCCTCCTAGATACCTGGGCTCCCAATGCCAAAAGAATGTAAAAAATTTGCATAGGTATTTCCCTTTATCTTAAAATCTTTAAAACCTCTTTATCTTAAAATCTTTAAAATCCCTTTATCTTAAAAAAACTGGCACAGTGACTTCAGCTGCATGGTATCAGCATAACTCAATCTGACAATCATCTATTCGTCACCAAGCATCTTGCCATTCTAGCAAAAGGACTCCTGAGGACATGAACTTTCCCAATCAGTTATTAAAAAATGTGTTGCAACTGTTAACAAGCTGCTTCTCAACTACTGCAAGCACAGCAGCCGCCAGCCCGGAGCTCTCCTGGCTATGGGAGAACAGTCCCAGACATGAGTCAAACATGGCCGGAGTCTGCTAGCAACGACCTTCAGTTCCTCTGTGCTCCGGTTCCTGGGAAAGCCATGAACGGCGATGTGGAAGAACCCAAAAAAAACCCCACCCAAAATCAAGGACTAGAGCTGGGTGTAGCTTAGCAGAGATTCAAAAGAAATACAACAGCCAAAGTCGGGTCCTGGATGTGCACCTCAGTGGTTTCCAACTCAGTCGGCATTGAAAGAGTTTTCCCTGGACCCTGGAGCTCTGGACTTGTCTGACTTTACTTCTGGCTACCAGAATTTGTGATCAGCAAATCTGGGATGGGCATGGACAGAGAAGGGTTTTGTGGATTTCAAGAAGTGAAATGATTGAGGGCACGTCGTTAGCCCAAGTCACAGCGAGCCCCTTTGAAAGGGAGCTGGGCTCAGCCTCCCCAGGCCCACCTGCCCACCTCCTTGATGTCTCCGTGTGCATGAGTGAGGCAGCCAGAGCTTGCTGTCACAAGATAAAGCAAGGACACAAAGTGTGGTATAGAAAGGATGCAAGGATGGTGAGTTTGGTCTAGAAGAACCCAAGGGCCAGAGGGAAAGCAAAACAGAAGAGAGTCGGTGAACTGCATGAAGTTCCTGCCAGCCCATTTCCGCAGGTCCCTCTGGATGGCAGCATGACCCTCTGRTGTATCAGCCATTCGCCCAGTTTTGTGTCGTCGGYAAAAGCTGTGCCCCATCATCCAGATCGTTAATGAAGATATTTTCTCTGCAGGAAGCTGTAGGGAAGAGCAGGAGGCAAATGTTTAAGGTAGTAGGAATCAAGAAGAGGGTGCAGGGTTGCTGTGCACCAAAAAAAGCCAGAACCATCTGAGTGGTCAGTGAATGAGTCTTACCATCGCTCAGCCAGCGACTCCTACAGTCTCCCCACCACAACTCCCACTTCTCTTTGGGGTTACAGGGTTGGGAACTGTCGAGCTGTGCTGGCAGGACAGGCCAGACGGGCAGCTGATGCCGCACTGCCCTCGGTGCTGCTCCAGGCATCTGCTTCCTGGTGTCCCCATCCCTGTTGACTGCCTTCTACTCGGGGACCTGCTCTTCTCCTACAACCATGCTCTGATCAGAGCAAGGCCACCCAAAGTGCTTAGGAATATAAAATATTCCCAATATAAAATGCACAGTAAGAGTTTCTCCCCACACTTCTTTCTTCCTCCTGTCTCCTTTCACCTGGTACCGGTCCAGCCACCATGCAGCAGTGACCAGAAGAGGCCCAGACTTCTCCACTGCTCCCCAGCGCTCTGGTTTCTCCTCCTGACACTCCTCCCATATTCAGGGAGGCCAGGGGAGCGTGTCGCATGGCTGATAGCCTTCATCCTCACTAAAAGAGTCAGGAGAAGCTTACGCAGCCTCTTCCTCGGCACCGGCTCTCTCTGCCACCCCATGATGCCTGCAGGGATATAAATCACAGATAGCTGAACTCGGGCTTTTCGAGGGGATAAGACCCAGGAGCCGAGCTGCTGAACATGTCCTGGCCTGGCCCAGGTCCTTGSCTTGGCCACCCCACCCCGACACCAGCATTGAGCCGGGGCTGGGGTCACGCTGTCCCACCGGGCTGGGGACAAGCACTAGATGGAGCCACGCAATCGGGAAACCGGGCTCCGCTCCTGCCAGCAGCATCCCCCTCCAGCCCCTGCACACCCAGCCGGGCCCCGAGCAAGGGGGCTGCAGCCTGGGACAGCCCCGGGAATGAGGGCATCTGGGGATGGGGATGCCGGGGACCCTGTTTGGATCCGTGCTACGCGGCAGCCGGAGGCTRGAGGTTGTAAATGAGGCCGGTGCCACCTCCATCCATAGGGAGCTGGATGCGAATGTAGAGAAAGTGTTTAACAGGGTCATATATAAGTTTGTGTAGCTCAGAACTAATGAAGGCCATATAGAATAGAATAGACTATTTCAGTTGGAAGGGATCTACAACGATCATCTAGTCCAACTGCCTGACCACTTCAGGGCTGACCAAAAGTTAAAGCATGGTATTAAGGGCATTGTCCAAACGCCTCTTAAACACTGACAGCCATGGGGGATCGACCACCTCTCTAGGAAGCCTGTTCCAGTGTTTGACCACCCTCTCTGTAAAGAAATGCTTCCTAATGTCCACWCTGAACCTCCCCTGGTGCAGCTTTGAACCATTCCCCGGTGTCCTGTCCCTGGATCCCAGGGAGAAGAGCTCAGCACCTCCCTCTCCATGTCCCTTCCTCAAAAGGAAGCTGCCGAGAGCAATGAGCTCACCCCTCAGCCTCCTTTCCTCCAAACCAGACCAGCCCAGAGTCCTCAGCGGCTCCTCAGAGGACATGCCTTCCAGCCCCCTCACCAGCTCTGTTGCCCTCCTCTGGRTGCATTCGAGGWCCTTCACATCCTTCTCAAATGGTGGGGCCCAGAACTGCACACAGTTCCTACGTATAGGATGGGGGGTCACTGTGTAAATGCGACGTAGGATGGGGAAACTGGGATCTAGAAGGTGGGATGAGGGACCACAGGCTGCCTGGGAGCTCACGTCGGCAGGCTGGGGAATCTGGAGCGGGATCCCACACCGGTGGTGCTACCCACGGCTCAGGAAAGACTTGATCTCTGGCAGTTCCCGTGGGGGAACAGAAGTTTGACACTGGAGGGCTCTTCCCTCTGGCAGAGAAAAGAAAAATGCAAGCCAGCGCTGTTGGCCGGCTGAGGCATATTGAGACTGGAAACACAGCACACATTTTTAACAGGGGAGGTAATTAATTGTTGGAGCCACTCATTAAGGTATTGGCAGGCTCAGTCACTGACAGTCTGAAATAGGGTTGCATACCTGTTAAGATGTTTTTCTTCAAACATGAGTTAATTCAGGGCTGTCCTGCATCACCCAGATATCTTCTTCAGAGTCAATTTTTCTGGGTTTAAACACTGGGTTTAAGGGTGGCCTTCGGTGTTCGGGAGTCACGGCTGAACGTGATGCTCCTGCAGGCGTTACGCCTGAAAGCACAGCGTCCTCCGGTGCTGACGTGGGGACAAATGCGGTGCACAGGTCTTTACTCCGTCCCGAAGTGGGGGAGTCCTCGTGTGCTCTCACTCAGTCCCGCTGCGGTGCAAGCACGCAAGATCCTCACCGAGTGACAGCAGAGGCATCCGTTAAGTCTTCTCTCGTAGCGCCTGCCCGATGCTATGTAGCGTGAGCTGTTCCCAATACCACAGCAGTAACTCTTGGCCAAGGCCACTCAGGCCTGGATTAGACCCTAAATCATATATCAATGTCTCTCGCGCTCTTTTCTTGGTTTTGACACCTGGCACCACGCAGATGCTGTCTTTACGCTGGCCATCATGTGGGACTGTGTCCAACCGTGTGGGACTTCACAGGTCTGGGAACAGCCATCTCCGTTCCCAGTAAATGGGCAAGTAACCCCTTGACCACTCCTTGGGCAGAAAGGTGGGAAAAACAAAATATACCTGATGTTTCAGGGATGAGAGTTTTTGCTGCAGATGCATTACCCTCGCCCGGCGGGTTTCCAGTTAACAGCTTATTTGTGAGTGTAGACACCAAAACTGCCACTCGGCGAGGTGAACTGCGGCTCCCCTCTCCAACACCGAGGGTCGGTGCCAAGAGGCTGCACCTTGCCAAGTGTTTACAGTAATCCTTGGCAGCTACCCAGGGTTTCAACAAAGACGTCTGCTAATCCACAGAACTGAGCTTTCAGGAAAGAGAAGCTCGAAGGTTTCAGGAAACCTTGCTCCCAGCCGCGCTCTGCGAGTTGCAAACTTGCCYGTCCCAGCTAGGGAAGCACACCTGAGTCTCCGGAGATTTGTCTCAGACAACAGTTCCCGGTAGCTTTCCTCACTTGGATTAGTTACTCTGCAGCGTTTGTGGCCTCTGTCCTTGTTTCTGCAGCCTCCTCGCTGTGCACGGATCAGAGGGGATCCTTGTGAGATGTCCACGTGGGACCYGAGTCAGGCCAGGCACTCGGTGCTCTCCACCCCTTGCGCTTCCCTCCCCTTAATCACGAGGCTGCAGGAAAATGGGACAAGGAACSGCGGTGCTGGCGAGAACATGGGTGTGGGATCAAGCCTCGTTCTGCGGCACCGTATGCCTCGTACTGCCGGAGGAGCCAGGCGCTCTATGCTATATGGTGTGTGGGGTCAAGCAAGCTGAGATGTCCTTGCATCCCCTTGCCTTAACACACTAAACCAGGCAGGTGCATCCACTCTGCTCTGATTCAAACTCCCTCTTTGGAAACATGCATCAATACTTTCATGGCTCCGAGAGAAAKAAGCCAGTTTCCCAGGAAACTGGCTCAAAATCTAAAGACMGATCAAAAGGTTTAAGTGTTTTCGWTCCCCRAAGGCTGCAACCTGCCTTCCTGCACGGTGCTTCAGAGGTCCCATCTCCTGTGACGGGGGTCCCGCTTGAACACAACCTCCCTGGAGAGCGGATAAAGCCTTTCCGCCTGAATCCCAGCTGGCTCTCGCACAGCTTCTCTCCCTCTCCTGGAGAGAGGCTCCTTTCAGTTTCAGGGCTGGGAAATCACATGCTTGATGGCTTCAACATGATGTCATTGTTTTTGGAAGAGACCTGAGCGCCGGTTGGGTTTGCTTGTTTTTCAGGCACACACCAACGCTGGGAAGGGGCAGGCGGCGTCACCGCGACCAGCCCGGCCTCCCCTCCTGGCACGGCCGGCAGAGCCGGGGGACCTTGCTGCACCGCTGGAAACATGCAAGTGCCGATTTTCAGCATTAATAATTCCTGCAGAGAGGAAACCACCGAGAGCAGCTGGTGCATGCAGTGACCCTCAGGGTGGGTCACAGAGACCTTTCAGTCTCCTCCTGTGCGCTTGTCTCCAAAAGTGGGAGCTACCACGAGGGCTGATAAGCACCATTCCAGAAACAACATCCAGTTCAGAAAGTCCCGAAGCTGCAGATCGCTGGAAACCAGGAGGGTTTGCTGGGAAAGGACCTGTCCTTGGGCTCTTTCCCACGTACCCTGTTATCTGCTCAGGGTTTTCCCCCCGGCACAGCAGTACCAGAGGTTACACGTAGAGCGGCTCTAGCAAACCCATCCTTCAACTCCAGAAGGCACTGCTGGAGAGTCCTCGCTCTGAYGCCAGTTGGTGACAAGGTGCTTTGCCAGATGGATCTTCGATCTGCCTCATTAATGGAACATTTTATTTTTAACGGCCAAGAACATGAACCGGGGTGCAGCCTCCCATCCATCTCTGCCCGCAGTTCCCCAGAGGCATTGCATGGGTTTGTCTTCACCTGCTTGAGATGTAAAGTGTCCTGGCCAGCCATCTGCCGTCGTTCACCCCCTCTCTGCCCCAGCCTGGAGCCATTACAGTGTCCAGAAACTCAATATCCAGACCACAAAATGACCCCTGCAATAGTTGACTTAACCCTGTCTGCTCCAGCAGACCTGTGGTTGAGAGCTGGAGTGAGCACAGCTCAGAAGCTCGCCTGACTTTCCGGTACCATCCTGCCCAAAGCTTCCTTACGCTTTCCCTGAAAGGTAAACCCTCTACAGTTCTCCGAGAATAACTCGAGGCACCCATGGAACAAGTCCTTGTGCCATGTGCCAGGCTGGGACAGACGCAGCCTACGCAATTCAAGCGTCAGGCTCCCAGACCCGGCTCGTGGACTGAATGAATCCAGGGGAGCGACGCTGCAGTTGTGGTGGGTAAGAGAATACATCCCGCTGGCTGCCGCTCCTTTGCACCTGCATGGTGGACTCCGCACTCTTAGCTGGATAAAGACAGAGATGCTGTTCCCAAAGCCCAGGAGCAGAGGGATCAGTCCTAAAAAGGGGATCACTGGCAAAAGTGATCTTTGGATTTTTTTAAATAGCTTATGCAGCCCTTTGGTGAAACAGGCAGAGAAATGCTGCTTTCTGCTCGAGGAATGGGGGAGAATATGTGTGGTCCCAGGTGATGCAGCCCTGTCCTGGCCGGCAGTGCAGGCTCCTTTACCCAAAAGACTAAGAATGCATGTGGCAGAGGGGGAGAATGAGGGTCCTGTGGGTAGGAGGGGATGRAGGATGCTTTATATTCTCCTTAGACCTGTTTTTCTTAAGAAAGGCATTGGTTTCTTTTTTTTTTTTTWAAGTGATTTTTTAAAGTTATCTTCACAGGGTAGAAGCTGCTTTCTATTTAATACGAGAGTTGTTGCTCTTATCTATAATAATTCTTTGATCGGTTAAGACACGTCTAAGCCTGTGTATATGGAGAACRGAATTAGGCTCCCATCTAAACTTGGCAATGCAACAACTTTGCCCCGTGATGTCTGTTGCAAGAGCATCTTGGGATCCTGTCGATGAATAGGGCTCTTTTCGCATCTGGTATTATATGAGCCAAAACAAAGAGTTTGCCTCTGAGTCAAACCATTTACAGTGTAACACGACACAAGACAGAGATAGGATATAACGATTAGTTTATCTTTTGCTGCAATTCCATGTTGTGGCAAGACCCATTTATATTAATGCAGGAATTACTGTGGGAGATGGTCAAGCCTGCAGCTTAGGCAGACCCTTGATTTGATTTCAGGACTGATGGAGAACTGTTACAGTGGTTCCAGCGAGCCTTTCCTGCTCTTCATGCTAGCCTGAATTCGCCTCCTTTCTCCTCCTGGCTGTTGGCACTTGTTATTCTTTCATTTGTTAAAATAAATACCCTCTAACACCAGAATCTTCACTGGAGACTGTGAGCRAGTCACTCCTTAACCTTTCCTTAGTTAAACAAACTCGATATAGCGTTGGGTGTTGGGTGGGTTTGCCCCACCTCCAGTCATTCTTGTAAGTCTTTTTGGACCCTTCCCAATTTGCCTTTTGCAGTGGCAGCACGAGACCTGCACCCTCRTCCCAATAACCCTGCGACCTGGATAAGTCCCTTCAGATTATATTCAAGGGTGAGGCTCAAGCTGTTTTAAGCATCTGGTGGTAACAGAAGTTTATTACCGAACATACCCCAGCCTCTTTCTTGGTCCTGAGTCCACCTGAAAGAACMACCTCCCTTTCTATATCCGAACAGTGTAGGGACAGCGAGACGAGGAGGGAGCTCCGGGCCACGTGCATGCCGCTGTCCGGAAAGCCCTTGTTGACTCCATTTCCTCTTCCTCCGAAACTTCCTTCTGATTTGATCAACAGAAAAGTATACATCTGGCAGGAAAGGACCAGCTCTAGGACCCCAGCAGGAGTTTCTGCTCCCTTCCTTGCCTGCACAATAGGATTTTGCACCCAGTAGATACGTCGTACCAAACACTGCAAAGGACTGGATGGAAAATTTGAAGTTCTGGTGTCCTCCAGAGAAGTTCCCTAAAGCTCAGCTTGRATCTTTGTAAGTTCAGCTTATATCTTCGTAGGTCCAGCTTATAACAGGAATGAATCAAATACAAATGCTGCTCCCAAACTGTGCCTGGAGAATTGCATGGATAAATCCTGGGCGCTTTCACTGGGATTGGGGGAATTTAATCTAGCAGTACCACTTCACTTCTCCGCGCTACAGACCAGCAATGTTTGCTGTGAGGGCTTCACCCTCTTTTCAAATATTGGTCTTRGAAAAAGGACTCCCAAAGAAAACTGTGGGGCAACAACAAATGACTAGGACTACTCAAAGGCTTCTGATTTGTAACAGTCGKAGCTGACTCATTTCTCAGTTTCTTAAGTGACCAGCAAATTCAGCCAGCCTCCAAATGACAGATGGCCCTATGGGGAACCATTTTTATGACAAAAGAACCCCCTGGGGAGGAGAGGTTAGTCTAATCAGAAGGACATGGGTTTAGGACAACAGAAACAGTGTGGGGATGGGTTGGTTTAGCCCTAGAGCTAATACTGGGTCCTCCGAAGAGTGTGAATTTGTTTGTCTGGAGATCCAGCAGACTCACCGCAGGGTTTCTTGTTGTGTTTTTCAAACCCATTACTGTTTTATTGCTCTTGCTACTGGATTCCTCGAGTRACTAGCATGCCCCATGAACACGAGCACCTCGGCTTTGCAAAACCCAGTGACAGACAGTAACGTGYGACTTCATCGGTGTACATGTGCTGTGGAAAACCAACAACTGCTCCTTTGGTTAAAGTCTAGAGGCCGGGTGTTTGGTGCAGGCTGGAATGCTGTAGCTTTAACCCTTTAGGCTGTTCTCCACAGGCATGACCAGCCCCRAGCTTCCTCTGGAAAAAACAGGTCATGGAACCACCTCTCAGGTGCAATCTCGCACCAAGCACATTTTGGTCTCACCACYAACGCCAACCTGCACTATTAACAGCGACGAAAGAACGGTTAGGCATATGTTGAGCAAGTGCTCCAAAGAGCAAGTGGAGGAATGTAAAAGGTTTGCAAAGGCTGAGACATTGCACCCACCTCGCAGGTATTGATTGTGCTGAAACGTGCCCGGGCGATATCATAGAATCATCRAATCATCGAATCATMGAATCATCGAATCATAGAATAGTTTGGGTTGGAAAGGACCTTTAAAGGTCATTGTATTGGGTTTGCGTGGCAAGGTTTTGGTAGCAGGGSGCTACAGGGGTGGCTTCTRTGAGAAGCTACTAGAAGCTTCCCCTATGTCCAACAGAGCCAATGCCAGCCGGCTCCAAGATGGACCCRACGCTGGCCAAGGCCGAGCCCATCAGCAACGGTGGTAGCRCCTCTGGGATAACATATTTAAGAAGGGAGGAAAAAAAACCTGCAGAACAACAGCCRGAGAGAGGAGTGAGAATATGTGAGAGAAACAACCCTGCAGACACCAAGGGCAGTGAAGAAGGAGGGGGAGGAGGTGCTCCAGGTGCCRGAGCAGAGATGCCCCTGCAGCCCGTGGTGAAGACCATGGTGAGGCAGGCTGTTMCCCTGCAGCCCRTGGAGGTCCAYGGTGGAGCAGATATCCACYTGCARCCCRTGGAGGACCCCACGCCGGAGCAGGTGGATGTGCCCAAAGGAGGCTGCGTCCCCRTGGGAAGCTCGTGCTGGAGCCGGCTCCKGGCAGAACCYGTGGCCCCGTGGAGAGAGGAGCCCACGCTGGAGCAGGTTTGCTGGTGGGACTTGTGACCCCATGGGGGACCCACGCTGGAGCAGTCTGTTCCTGAAGGACTGCACCCTGTGGAAGGGATCCATGCTGGAGCAATTTGTGAAGAACTAAAGCCCATGGGAAGGACTCAYGTTGGAGCAGTTCGTGGAGGACTGTCTCCCGTGGGAGGGACCCCACACTGGAGCAGGGGAAGAGGGTGAGCAGTCCTCCCMCCGAGGAGAAAGGAGCGGCAGAGACAACGTGTGATGAACTGACCCCAACCCCCATTGCCTGTCCCCCTGCGCCRCTGTGGGGGAGGAGGTAGAGAAAATCGGGAGTGAAGTTGAGCCCGGGAAGAAGGGCGGGGTGGGGGGAAGGTGTTTTAAGATTTATTTTTTATTTTCTCATTATCCTATTCTGACTTGATTGGTAAAAAATTAAATTAGTTTCCCCAAGTCGAGTCTGTTTTGCCTGTGACAGTAATKGGTGAGTGAYCTCCCTGTCCTTATCTTGACCCACGAGCTTTTCGTCGTATTTTCTCTCCCCTGCCCAGCTGAGGAGGGCAGTGATGGAGCGACTTGGGTGGGCATCAGGCATCCAGCCAGGGTCAACCCACCACAGTCATCTAGTCCAACCCCCTGCAATGAGCAGGGACATCTTCAACTAGTTCAGGTTGCTCAGAGCCCCGTCCAACCTGACCTTGAATGTTTCCAGCGAGATACGTGGGATATATGGGAGATAGGCACTAGCGGAGGGAGAAGCTCTGGCTCCTGCCGAAGCTGGGAGCACGCGAGGTGGCAAATTGCCTGGCTCCAGCATAGCAGAGCTACCTCTGCTGCTCGGGGACTCACGGTCCCAGCGAAAGGGTGCTGGACAGCCTGATCCGCGGGGGACGCGCGACCCTGACCACAGCCTGTGGCTCCCCCCCGGGCAGAGGCAGCGAGGCCGCGCTGCAGAAGTTTGAGCGACTGGCCGGAGCACGGGGCGTTGGGGYGTCACAGCTCGCTCCCCGCTCTGCTGCTGCCCCACGTGCGGCTGAAAGGCTGCGGGATCTCAGGTGTGGGGCCGGCAGCCCTGGAGGAGATGGCTTGATGTTGCCTTGGCCATCTAGGTGGTAAGAATTCTCTTTGTGTCTAGTGGATGGATCATACCTGAAGACAAAATCTCTGTCCTACAGCATGCTTTAAGGGCTTTTGTTATTTCGCAACAGATTAATACATAATTAACTTTAAAGCATTGCATGCATTTTTCTGTAAGATTAATACCAAATGTCTGATTGGATTTTTAACCCATTTCCATTTATAGTTTTTTTACAGTCTGGTTTAATTTGATTAGATAAATTCCAGTCCCTGACAMTTCCGATTTATCATAATTAATTTCGCAAGCAAAGGCTGAGCCAGCTGCTTTTGCTGGAGCACTATTGCTTTAAGGAAGCAAGTGTGGGATCTGTCTAAAGACCTACTTTGTGTTGTGCCCCTGCTCCATCCTGTGGTCTGTCTACCGAGGATTCTGCCTAACTGTTGCYACCAGAATTCCCAAGGCTGGAGCGAAGAGCAGAGGCAAGAGGCACTGCCTGTTTCCTCCTGCGGGYACATTGAAGAAGTCCCATTTAGTGGCACAGAAGCTAAAGGATCCTCACAGAGAGCAAAACCACGGGCCCTGCATTTATCAGCACAGATAAATGGTGCCTGTATGCTCTCAGTTTATTTTGTAAAGGGCACTTTCTGCGTTAGGAAAGCAAAGATACTCTGGGTRTTGTTTTTTGCATGTTTTGCCAGGTCCTAATATTAGCTGCGGTTTGCCTGCCTACAATAAACCCTGATTGATCTGTCTGTAAATATTTAGCTAGTGCCCCCCCCATCTAGCTGTCAAGCCTGGTGAAAGAAATCTTTCTCCTTTTTAGGTATTTTGTTTCAGGAGGAGGAATGTCTTCTTCTTGTACGGTCTTGTAGATGAGATGACTTTGGACATGCCTGTACCTTGGTTCGTGCCCAGCTCTGGGCCCCGGTTGCTCACGCTGCAGTTGTGCCTGCTCACCCCTGGGGACCAGCCATGCAGAAGGAACCCTGTACGCGTTTCTCTCCAGCTCTCTTCACACATGACGGTAGGGACRAGGACCACGCCAAGCTCGGCTCCCTCCACCAAGATCATCCTTCTCCTGCAAAGTTAAAAATGAAAGGTATCACAAAGAGGGAGTTAAAGCTCTGAGGTTTGTGAGGGTTATCTTACCTTATGGGCAGGGTTTTCACTGGGAAACAAAGGGCTGAATGGGTGGGGGGATGGATGGAAGTCAGACTTTGAAAGTAGAAGATCAGCAGAGTTGTGGGGGAGAGCGTGGATGCCAATGGAGGTGGCACTGGACTGAGGAGCTGGGTGAGAGGCTGGGGACATCAGGAGAGGGAGAGGATACTGTCCTGGTTCCGGCTGGGACAGAGTTAACTCCCTTCCCAGTAGCTGGAGGGGGGGCTGTGTTTTGGGTTTGGTATGAAAGGAACGTTGATGGCCCGTTGATGCTTTAGTCGTTGTTGGGTGGTGCTTGCACCAGGACTTTTCAGCCTCCCATGCTCTGCCGGGTGCAGGGGGAGCTGGGGGGGAGCATAGCCGGGGCGGTTGACCCAGCTGGCCAATGTGACATGTGACATCATGCCCAGCTTAAAACTAGGGGGTGGGGGGCTCTGGGGTTCGTCACACGCGGTTCATTCGGAACACGTTGGGGGTGAGCAGTTGCATTGTGCATCGCCTGTCTTGTATATTCTGTTATTATTGTTGTTATCATTATCACTGTTCTACTTTGTTTTATTTCCATTATTGAACTGTTTTTATCTCAACCTGCGGGTTTTCCTTCGTGTGCCCTCCCGATCCTCTCCCCCATCCTACCGGAGGGGGGGTGTGAGCGAGCGGCTGCGTGGTGTTTAGTTGCTGACTGGGGTTAAACCACGACAGATACCCAGAGTAAAAACTGAATAAAGCACTGGAGACGAGATGTCTGTAGCTGGGCTGTGGTTGACTGCCTTTGCTTTTTTGTTTTTCTGTTTCTCCGTAGCCCTTCCCACCACATATGAGAAATAKGAGAAAATATGTGAATATTTCCAACATTTTGTCATATTTCCAATCTGAGAAAATYAGTAACTCGCATTAGAATTGCACTAGTCGCTTTGTTAATTTGTGCTAGAGCAGCGCTGAAGGCAGCCCGTGGAGTTCCCAGGATGGGTGGCAGAGGTGTTTGGGCGGGCTGGCAGCCTGGAGCAGTACTGGGTCCCCTGGGTGGGGGACCGGGATGTAGCAGCCGAGTAAAGAAATCCGTGTGGCAGCTCCCCGCCGCCGCGGCAGCTCCTGGTAGGGCTGGGAGGAGGTGTGAACACGGAGCTATGCCGACCTTCTCGCAAGGCAGGGGGACGGCCACTTTGCAGAAACGAGGTGGAAGTGCAACACAGCAGGCAGCAGCTGCTGGCTTTTAATTCAGACCATCTGAATGCCTGTAAGAGGAGAGAGCTTATCGACTGCTCGGGATTTCTGAAGGTTCAAGCGGAGGACAGGGGCTGGGATGAAAGGGGACATTCCAGAAGGGAGGCTGCACAACAGCAGCTGCCGACAGCCCCGTCTCCTCGAGGGCTCCCTGTCCCGACGCTCTCAGGATTTCCTCTCTGCTCTCGTCCCACATCGCTGGATCTGTTCCTGTCGCAGGCAGCGCGTCCACACTACCCACCGTTAGCCGGTGTGATGGCTCCGAACATTTCAGCCTCGCAGGAAGCTGGAGCACATCTTCCCGACATGGTAAGAGACTGCAGAGGCAGGGAGAATCCTGACTGCCTCGCAGACACGGAYCTCAGGATGTTTCATAACAGGATTCCAAATTATGGCATTCAACAGCGATTGCAGAGTTGAAATGCCTGAAGCAGAAGTTTGGGGTCAGGCCCCTGCTATTTGTCCATTTCAGGGTTTGTTCCAAAGCCTACATCGTAATGTTGGGAGCAGAAGTGCTTCCAAGCCCCTGGACCCAGAGCGAGCCCTTCTTCTTCACCAAGGCAAGACCTGGGGTGATGTCTGTGTTCAGCCTGCCAGGGAAGTAAACTGCTGTGCACGACGAGAGAAGAGGGACAGAGTCCTCTAGTCACGGCACCTGAAGACACCGCTCATTGCAGCACCCCTGCCTGCTAGAGACAGCCTGGGTCCGAGGCCCGATCCACCCGACCGTGCTGCCCACCTCTGCCTCCCTCAGTCCCTCATTTGCCTTCGTTGCCCAGCAGACATCGGTCCCAGTACACCGACAAAATCTTGTCCGAGATGTAGAAGTACAGATGCGATGTCGTGCACCTTCCYACCCTCCCCATCTGCCGAGGAGAGAGGGCAATGCACACAAAAATGGTCATTTATAGACTTGCAATTTGGGAAGGAGGAAACTTTGAAGCCCAAGTAAGCCAATCAGTTTTTGTCCACATCCTCTGGACTTTAAAAATTGCTAACTAGATTAATTCTTGTAAATGAACACGCTATTACCCAGACTGCCCTGTGTCTACACGCGTTCTGCCGTGGAAAGAGCAAGCCAGCAGATATACTGGAATAAAACCAATGCTTTCAAATGTGAGGAGCACTGCGAAGAAGTGCTGCAATGCTGCAGTGAAAGGTAAGCCACCAGGTCGCTTGGCCGAAACGTAAAGCCACATTCTTTTTGCCAGGCGTCATGCTTGCAACAAGCCATGTATTATTTTGGAATGACCTGCACACCACAGCTTGGAAACCCAGCAAGTCACCGTGGCTTTTGGACTCTGGCTGCCACTTCTTAGCTTGGGAGAGTATAACATTAACTGCCAGGGATCTAATAATAATTACTAACACTTTATCAGCATTGTGTCACATAGGGAAATGACAGTGGGATGTGACAAGACCCGCTATCTAAGAACAAAGTCCTCTTTGTACACAAAGCAAAACCTGGCGAGGGAGTATCAACTCCGGCTCCTCCTCCTGCCAAAATCCTTCAGTCCTGATCTGTGCGAGCTGCTAGGGACAGGCGTCTCCATTGACTTCTCGGTTACTGATCTCTTCACATCAGTGAAGGCAAAGTCCCTCTAGAAGCTAATCCAAAAATCCAGCACAACTTTTCCCCCAAAAAAGTACTGGATATGTAGATCTAAGTGCTAACGAGTAGAAGTTGTAGCTGGGATTTTTGACGAATGGCTACAGTGAGTTGAATTACAGCCAGCTCCCTGGGAGGAAGTTGTTGCTCATTTTGGGTTAAGGAGTCAGCGATTAAAGCAAGGAGTATTCAGTCAGAGCAGTACTGTCAACCTCTCAACTTCTTAGAATTCATGAGCTTGATGTCTCCAAACTATATATAAAGAATTTCTTTCAAAAAAAGCCACATTTGATTTTTTCATTTACTGCTTAACTCTCAGAGCTGGGGCTTGAAAAAAAACCCCACATGGATATTGTAATATTCTGACAAAGATTTTGTGCTTATTTTCTAGTATGTCCTTTAATACCTGAGATGCTGTAAGGTWTATGTGAGTGGCACCTCTGCTTCCGACGCAATCGGTGACTCTCAGAAAAGTGATTTTTAGGGAGCTGAGTTTGGAAATCCTTGAAGCCCCCTCCCAAAAAGGAATCATCACTACAAGAGCAGTTCTGTAATCTACAAGAAAAAGAACACTCAAATCTCCTTGAACTGAGCAGCCAAGACCCAAAATCAGATGCTGCTTTTAATAATCTTGGCTTTATCTTTCCAGTGCTCATTTCCTCTTTTTATACGCTAGCGCTGGTGCCTCTGCAGAAGAATCTGATGAAGATTCAGCTTCATAGAAGTTGGTTGGTGAAGTGCTGAAATCCTCAGATGACCTCCACTCAGAGAGGCAAAATCAACGTTTACTCGATACTCCTAACCATAAATGAGCAAACGATAGCTAGCCCTAGCCCTGCTCCGTACGCACGCAACTCCGATCAAGAGCTYGTTCTGAACAGGACACAGAGCTGTTAAAACGCTGACATGTGTTTCCTGATGATAGACCAGAGCCAAAAGCAGAACTTGCTCAGAAAGACAAGCAATTTGATCATATTTTGGCAAAGATAAGAGGAAGCTCTACAGAAGCGTATTCCCTGCAGGGGCCAAACTCCGATTAATTGGAACTGCTTGGCATTCAAAAGAGCTGATGAAAAACTGTTGCAAGCCATTGAGGCTGTTTCTTATTTTTCACTGGCACAAGCCATGAATATGCCATTCAGTGGAAAGGAATTACATCAGCGTTGTGTAACCAAGATCAGAATCAGACCCAGCCTACAAAGGCCTAAATTTGTTTGTTTTCGTATCTCCCACCCCAGKGAGATAACAAAACCAGACTATTTCCAATGGTAGGATTAGTTTCTGTTGACCCCTTCTGCAGAGTCTTAACACCAGAGAAACAGCCATGTGCCAACACCACACAAGTAAGGGCTCTTAAAACCTTGGGCTCCATTCCCCTCAGAGGTGCGGCTGCGGCGCTAGGCTGCTTTGCTAACCTTGCTCAAGCTCAAGGCTGGCTGGGATACGCGGCTCGCTTGAAATTATGTTATGCAAGAGGATGAGATAAAATGACCCATTAATTTTTAAATCTACCAATCTAGGTGTCTTCATCTCCTTCTCAATAAGAAAGGGGTATTACAAACCTACTCCCACTAAGMTATATATATAGAGAGAGGGTATTTATATATTTATATAGCATATTTGTAAAACATTAGCACCTGAGCACTTCAGTGCACCCTACAAAGGACAGAGCCTACTGTGTAAGTTTCTAGTATAGACACACAACATACACAAGTTGTAAAGAATGAGAGAAAAGCAGTATCATGTTTTACATGGGACCGAAACTAAAGAGCTAAGAAATTTGTCAAGGATCACAAATCAGTAAGCAGAATCGGAAATTAAAGCAAACTACCTTAAGTACTTCTTTTGCTTTGGGCAGGAAAGTGCTCTGGGATCTGTTGATAACAGTGTGTATAAAGCACTGTTATTCCTAAGGCAATGTCTTAAGCTACGTGATATCCAAAGAGCTTGAAGAAGTGAGTTTTTCCATACTAAGTGCAATAATTCCGGGTGCCATTCTGCTCCCACTTACTCTACAGCAACCCGCACCAGCTCGCAGGCTGCAACGTGAGTCTGTCCTCAGAAGAGGTGGGCTCCTTGCCTTGTGTTTACTCAAAGACAGCTCAAGGGTTAAGGCCCAGAGTATGCAAGTTACAAAGCATGCTGTGTCTCATGTGTGGGAGTAAATGTCATATCCCACTGCACGGGGTATTTATAGAACAGCACTATTTGGGAAGTGAAACTTTTTAATGGTGAAGTTTGTAAGCAGTTGCTTCAGGTTTAAGTTCTGAAGAATGAAACAGCCGAGAACCCCGTTTTACACTTTCTGGCTCTAGTTGGCTCTGAATGTTACAGCGAAATAAGTGGGGTCTCAGTCCGGTCACCTCGGGTTTAAAAGCCCCAGCCTCCACACCGAAGCGGACACGTCAATCCTGCGTCCCCACCGGAGGACAGAGCGCTGCTTTGTCATCGTTACCCACACTACCTGGTGGAGGAGCTCTTCCCATGCACGAGGTACACCGCAGTCCCCGTAAGGGTCACCCTCAGACAGGCGGGCAGCTCCTGGGGGGTGCCGTCCTTCCGGCAATCCGGCTGGCTGAGCACCCCCAAACCCCCGAGTTCCTCCCCAGGGGTTCTCCAGTGCCGCTGCCCATGGCCAGACACCAAATTTCCACACAAACTGAAGTAGGTGACCCTCTTCAAGGGGAGTCGGTGAGCCAAGAACAGCGACTCTGGGAAAGCCCGCAGTAACTCCCAAGCTCAGCAGCGCGCACGAGGGCTGGACCTTGGCTTCTAGGAAAGGGATTAGGAGGAGAGAGCCCGGGCTGTAGCCGCACAAAGTCGGGSGTGGTGGAGGGAGGTAAAGTGGTCAGAATTCTCCTTTGTGAAGATGGTGACGAGCCACAGGGGCTGAAGCTGGGTTGGTGGGACRAGGCCGAAGATCAGCCAAGGAGGTACGAGCTGTCCCCATCTCTAGATCCGGACTGAAGCTCRCACTGCCAAAGGCCCGCCTGGTTCAAATTCTTATACAACTCCCCATTTGTAACACGCTCCTCTTGGCTCACACACACGCAGCGAGCACCAAACATGGAATACCAGATTGAAAACTCCGAGTTGAAAGCTTTTTTTGATCAGTGGTCCCAGAGTAGATCACTGTAATCAAGCCAGGCAGGAACAAAAGGCCTTTTGTGAAACTAACTGTGCTCTCTGAGCTGTAACTATAATCACAGCACATATTCCAAGAAGTAGGTCTTGACATTATTGGGTCACCCAAAGGAAGGGCTATGCATATTTTGCACCAATTATTAACGCAGCTATTTGTGTTAACTTTCCAAATCAAGTAACTGATACACCCTGTGCAACGTACATAAATAGGAACACGGTTATATTTGCATTCGCTCCATTTGTACTCGCRTTGATAACTGCTTGTGGGTTTTATTGCCGCAATAGAAACCGGAGCTTGGCTGTAGGTGCCCCTGTAACTACAAAGAAGGGGCAGAGCAGAGGTCGGGCAGCCAGTGCCCGTCCCAGCCCTGCCTTCACCAGCCRGGCTGCTTCTGCGTCGGTGGGTCGGACACGCTGTGTTCTCGCCCTCCTCCAAACACGCTTTTTCTGCTGGAGAGGGGTCAGAAGYGCTCTGACAAATCAGTACGTGCTCCTCTTCGCATCTTTGACCTATTRCTGTACGCCACAAATACTGCTTGCTTACTGGAGCAGTCATTATTACATTATTTACACTTTGTTTGTGCTTTCAAGACATTCTTTACAGCCTTAAGAGTGACAAACTTCTCTCCTGGTAAGCTGATTGAGACCATTGATGCATTTCACATAACTTAACCATGAAAGAAAAGCAGTGTTCTGGATTTCAGTATTGAACCTGGGCTTGTAACAAGTTCCACGTGTGGTCCTCAAACTCTCAGTCCTGTATACCTCCTGTCCGCCCTCTTCAGACAATTACAGAATGTGACTTCAGTGGAAAGTGTGGCTTGTTCAAAACCCACAAAATGAGTATTAAGGTCCATTATATTTTGTCAAACGCTTTGTTTGATCTTCTTTCCACTGTGATAAAAATGTCAAGGTCATAAATACCCCTAAATGCAACATTACAATCACCTCAACTACTCTGGCAAAAATAAGCCAACAAAGACTCCCTCAGATTTTTAAAGGCAGAACTGTTGTCAAATTATTGGAACTTCTGAAAAGCATTGCCTTGTAAATATTTCTCTAATTGTTCTTTACCTCGACCAGCAGACATCCAGCATTCTTTAAGCAAGCATAAGATAGCAAGAAAGGTTGAAAAAGATGTGACCTGTCATTGGCACAACTCTTTGCAACTCCTTCCTCACTTGAGGTTTTCRTGCTGCTTGAATGCAAGGATGATTCTTGACTCAGGGGACGTTAGAGATCGGGTGGATCTCAGGTTCTATGACCGTAACACGTGCTGCCTAAGCGTAGGAGCACACAGAACATGAACCCATCCCTACAGCTCAATTCTCTCCATACACCCCACTCAGAGCTGACCACAGCTCAGTCCCTCCAGCAAGGACTGAAAACCGCCTGTAATTACTGGCTACCTCGTTGCGAGAGCTGACCTGATGATAGCAACCCCACGCCCAGCGTTTTCTACTTCCACTTTAATAATTTCCAGAAGTACAGGAGTAACCTGCAGAATAGCCTATTGACCATAACATACCATGTATGATAGTGACCTACTGTGACAGATTCATTTAACTCTACTTTTGTACTATAACCGGGCAACAGGGGATTATTCTGCAACACGATACAGCTCTATTCTCTTAGGAAAGAGCTCTCAGGACTGAAAAGTTCTCTCCAAACTACATGAAGAGTCTGAGCAAGAGAGGCACCTGTACGGAGCCAGTCTATACTGAAGGTGAGGGATATGGGATCTTGCTACTGCAAATTTCAAGATTGCTCAGAGCACCGTCACGGTGGTTATCACACACAGACTCATTGCCACAACTGCGAGGCATCCTCCCACATGGGGCCAAGCATACTGCATGTCACACCAGAGTCCAAATCCAGAGGGACTACGCAAGCACATCAGAGTCCTTTCTTGAGGGCTCTGAAATTATTTACTTTCCATGGCCACCACCTCTCTGAGGCAAGGACCAGGAGGTACCCGAACTGACCCCTTCCTTTAGTGTCAAAGCAAAGAATAACAGTACTTGGGCGAATTAGAATCTGAAGAATAAACTCTCACTTACTGGGGAGCATCGGAGACTAAGTGAGGGGAAAAAACCTACCAAAGTTATCACAAACTTACACTACTCAAAAATATTATCTCCACAGCAGGACTGAAACCCTTCCAGTCACCTCCGTAGTGACTGGRGATGAAGGCTCATCCTCATCTCTCCCATGGCCTTGATACAGCTCTGACATCAGATGCAGACATCCCTTCTTGCAGCCTTTCTCCTAGCATGTAACTGGTGAAAGGTAAGAGGGTCTTAGAACAGGGAAAGAAAAAACAGAAGTCAATAAAAGTTTCAGCTTCTTGAGCCAAAAGCAGTTTAATTTGTAAGTCAAGTAAGTCTCCGAAGAGGCAGCTTGCAGACATAACGCAGCTCTGGTCTCCTCGTTCAAAGTTACACATTCCTGTAGCACCCGTACAGGCAAATCCCACCTGCTAAATTTTCTTGGAAAAACTTGTACAGCCGCTACAGCTTTACCCCCGCGCCCTTCCTGAAGCGCAACACCACGGAGAGCCGGCTACCGAGGCGGCGAGCAGCCACGCTACGAACCCAGGAGCCTGGCCGGCGCCGCTTCGGCCCGATTCCCGCCTCCCTTCCTGAGGCGGCAGGGACCCGAGAGCAGAGGCGAGGCCCGGGCAGGCGGCCAGCAGCGCTGCCGGACAGGCGGCCCAGCGTGGGCGGCGGAGCGAGGGGTCGAGGCCCCGGCACTGAGCGCGAAGCCGAGCGCGGCCAACGGGCGGAACGACCGTGAGGAGACCGGCGGCCGTCTAACGGTCACTCGGCGCACGCGCCCGGCGCCTGCGCACTGGGCGCCTCTGCGCCGCTGCCCCCCGCGGCACCCCTCCAGCAGTAGGCGCATGCGCAGCGCGGCGGCGGCGCCCGGAGGAAGCGAGGGGGGCGGGGAATGCTTGGCAGGAAGCCCCGCCCGCTTCTGGGAAACCCGGGCCGCCCGCGGCCGCCCGCC
>JASVER010000116.1:2285405-2319411 GCA_030449065.1 Oceanodroma leucorhoa
CGGGCCGGGCCGTGCCGCAGGGCCGCAGCGGTAGGTGCGGCCGGCCGGGGGGCGCGGAGCGGGGCTGCGCCCGGCCACCGCCGCGGGGGCGGGATCCGGGGGGCGGYGTTCGGTCCGGGAAGCGTGGAGCGCCTCTGTCCGGTAGGGCCTGAGGGAGCCCGCTGCCGGCCGCCGCCGCTTCCGCGGCCGCCTGCGGGAGGAGGGTGTGAGGGAGCCCCCTGCTCGCTGCCCGGCCCCGGCGGGAGGGGAGCCCGGCCCCCAGCCGGTGCCCGCCGCGGGAAGGGCCCTGGCCGCCCGGGAGCACCGGGGAGCTTTGAGCGGTACCTACCGACTAACGGGCTCCTCCGGGGGCCCGCTGCAGCCGCTCCCCCTCGCCCGCAGGCGCTGCCCGCATCGCCACCGAGCGCTCAGACTCTCGCTGTGGTTTTTTCTCTTTAAAGCCTGGATGTCAGTGCTCCGCTCGGAAGCCCCTCTCCTCGGCTCCTCAGCTCCCCGGTTCCCCGCCAGCCGCGCCTGTCCCGGAGCACCCGCCGCAGGGAAGAGGTGAAGCCGCAGACCTTGCCGCGTTCATTGGGTGTTGCTAGGTGCCGCTTTCCGGAGCGGTCCCTGGCCCTGGAGAGGGCAGGAGGCAGGCCTGAGACCAGCTAATCGAAATACACAACTGAATAAGATTTGAAGTTCAGTTGAGCTGCCTGTCCGCTCGCATTGAGCCGTAGCGCTTCTCTTTGACGCGACTTTTTTTTTTTTTCTGGCAAAAGGTTAAAATGCTTCTTTGCTGATTAATAAGTTGCTGCTGTGGTTGATCTCAGATGCTTCCTGTCTACTTTAATCGGTTACATTAGAAACGTATTCAGTGCTTTGCACATGTAAGAAGCAGCAGTCTGAAACTAGCATCCATAAACAACGTCTAAATTTCTTTTTCAACTGGCTTTCTGAACTCTTTTGTGAGTAATAACTCGCACCTTCTTTGCTGTGACATTAGTGATAAGAATAATCGAATCGGGCTTTGAAATATGTGTCTGTAGTGTGCTGCTTTATTGCATTTTAACGAAGTTAAAATCTGTTATTGGCACAGCCACTAGATTCCTTTGGAATGAGTCATTTGCTATTAACTATTAAATTTTAACTGCTGTAAGAGAGCGGATCTTTGTATAGCATGCTGTGAAGAAGGAGCATAACAAACAAACATGTAGCAACCAAAAAACCTAAAGGATTTGTGGGACTTGATCCAACGTCGCTGGAGTTAATGAACTTTGCCATTGTCTGTCYTGAATCTTATTTCAGTGTTAAATGTGAGAAGGTAGAGCTGAGCTTTTGTTGTAACAGTGATGTGGTGCCTAATTATTACTTTGGCYGCTGAGAGGATGGAGGCAAATGCAACCGTGCTGTCTCTTTAGCTTTCCTTCTGTGACTTTTGAAGTTTGCTGGCAAGTGTCAGTCAAATCTGTCAGTGGAGGTAGAGGTCTGGAAGACAGAAAAATCTCCAATTTCCAAGAAGAGCAGCTGGCTCAGAGTAAAAGAGACCTGAATTAGCAAAGAGTCTGGAGATGCTGGGGAAGGGAAATCGAGAGGATGCATGGGGGAGCAGAAGGAGGCCTAGGAGGGCTAAACATGTGGGACTTTAATCTGTAGGAAACTTGGCTTTGCTGGTCACAGTTTAGTGACATCAGGGCCCTGGGCCCTGAAGARTATGGACCTCGTCTTGCCTAAAGGCAGTTCTCTTCTGCAGTTAGTGTGGGAGTTTGTCTCATGGGAGTTTGCTCAGGATGGGCAGTTAGAAACTACTCTAGTCAGTTCATATTTCTACTTTATAGTATAAAATCATCATAACTGAATTCGCAGGACCAATCATAAATTAAGATTACATAGAAATGCTTCTATCTGTAGTACATTTAACTAAACTTTTGGTTTTGTCTAGCATTTCAGCCTTACTGCTTCCTTGTAGACTTGCATGGCATTTTATAAATGTGATTGAAAATTTCAAGCTTCAAAGTAATGTGTAGTAATAACTGGTGAAAACTCGGTCCTGCCTGCTTGGACAGAATTGATTTTAATGTGTGCTTGTGGGTTTTGTTGGAAGTTGTCCGTTTAGGTGCTTTATTATACCATCTTGTTATCATTTTGGAAATAGCTTCACCCCACAAGTGGGTCTTAAAAATCGGGGTGTCATTAGGCAGTGTCCTGAAAGCCTGCGTGGGAACAGCTAAGCCAGGCTGGAAAGCAAAACCTTGTCAGGTTGAAGTTTCTTCTGATGCTTTCTGTTATACTTGTTGCAAAGCAGTTTGGAAAAATTAGTCACTCCTTTGAATGGGGTTGCGGTGATGTTTATAAACTCTGGGCAAATGGTGTTATTCATATCTTTGTTCAACAACATGAAAAGAATTGTTAAGGGGTGAGTTGTACTCAAGCTTGTACTTGAGGAAATGAAGATAGGTGTGTTTAGATACATTTAGAAATTCTGCTGATGGTTAAACCCAGTCAAATACTTTCTTACAGACTTTGTAACCAAACTATTGCAATATACTAATCTCTGGCAACTAAAAAGGCAGTTTAAGCTCATTATCCTGATGTTTACAGTAAGCAATACAAATGGCTGAAACAGGATTTTGAAGTATTTACTATCAAACCACTTTAAAGAATATGTTTACATATTTATTATCATTTGTAACATAACTTACTCATGAACATAAGCCTGATAGTGAAATCCTTCAAACAGGCAGTACCATGGTGGTTTAGGTAGAAGGTTTAGCTTTACCTGGTGATCTTCAGGTAAACCTGCGTGAGCAGTACTTGACAATACACGAGAGACCAAGAGGAACCAGACAAGATTGTACAGGATCCCCTCTACAGAGGGGTGGATAACACTGGTTAAAAAAAAGGAGGTGAAGGCTGTGAGCATCCTGGAATAGCAACTGGTGATCTGACTCACCAGTATTTTAATCAGTCAGGCATTCTATTTATTTTTACTTTGGAACTCTTAGATACGCAAGGAAAGTCTTTTTTTTCTCTTAAACATGTTAACTTAAAATGGCATTAAGTGTGTTTTAAGGTAGGGGTGTGTGTTGAGTGCTGCAACTTTTTTTTTTTTTTTTTTTAAGTCCCTTCTGACACAAACTGAAACTTCTCCATGCTGACAGCACTGAGCTTGTTTAAATAACCAGCCCTGGCCCATGCTACAACAGTATGCCTTAAACTGACACAGACGAAAACGGAACTGTCTTAATTTCAGTTCCATCTGAAACGTGGGCAGGCAAGGAAGCTCATCAATAGCATCCAAGCAGAGAAAGACAACAGCGAGGAGGCAGGGACAAGGGGAARTGGTGCCTGGGGTTTGAAAGGGTTGTACATATATATCTACTCCTTGGGCCCCAAATCAGATCTTTAGTGTGATTCTTTTTTTTTAACAAGTGTCATCTTTTTTTTTCTTTGGTGAAACGTGTGGTTTTTGGTAAGATTTCATGTCTTTGTATGATGATTTTGTAGCTAATACTCCAAACAGGTCCTTTTGGCTGCAGACTTGGCACTTTCTCGAATACCTACTGTCAGTTGTTAGGACTGGAAGGTCCCCAAAAGGTGTATGTTATTCTTTTTGTTTGACATTCCCTGATCTAGTGATGCATAAATTCCTGGCTTTTCCCAGCTGTTGCTTTGTTGTAGTGGTCAGCAAAGGAACATCGCTAAAATGCTAGTTGTGTTGTTTTAATAAACCAGTAGCAGCTGCAAAAGAGAAGGCTAACTTAAGTTAATGCATTGTTCATAAAACTCTTCTCAATAAGGAAGTGGGAAACCTCACTGAGACAACATTATCTTTTTTCTTTTTTTTTTTCTTCAAACTAAATGTCAATGTGAAACTGCTGCTGAACATTCGCACTCAGAGTAGGAGAAGAAATCTACATACTTTGAAGGTGACTTATGAAGTCTTATGTATATTTTAAAGCTCTTTCCCAAGTCTTTTTTAACCAAATCTATGGGCTACTCCAGAAAATGTTAACTGTAATTCTCCACAAAGCCACTGGCAAGGGAGATTTGACCCAGGCAGACTAAGCAGGACCCCATATTATGGTGTGCTGCAGAGTGTTTTAGTGCTGGAGAGGTATTTGCATTACTTTTTTCCAGCTATGAGTCTCCCTTTCTATATGCATAGTAACTTCATGAAACACAGAAATGTTCTTTTTAGATCGCTGCTACAAATAGCTTCCAGTTGAGATGGAAAAGCTGAAGAGGGTGAAYAGGGACTTGTTTAGAGAA
The DNA here is from genome assembly GCA_030449065.1 of Oceanodroma leucorhoa. Lineage (NCBI taxonomy): Eukaryota > Metazoa > Chordata > Aves > Procellariiformes > Oceanodroma > Oceanodroma leucorhoa. The sequence continues at coordinate 2,289,654 of JASVER010000116.1, forward strand.
GGGTGTCAGGAGGAGGTTTTAAAGGAGCAAAAAGCACATGGTTATCTCTTATATTAATAATCTTTGAGTGTCTCCTTAATTCTGACTCCCTGCAAGTCTCAGATGACCTTATCCAGTATATTAGTTTCTCACAGGAGCACAGACATTATTTGAGGGAGGAGTTGCCACTGCCATCGGACCGGTGCCTCCGCAGCACGACTGATACTGTGTTTGGCTTTCATTCTGTAAAAACGCACTTTCTTTTTTACAGCAATGAGAGCTAACATTAGTTAACCAGAGGTGAGTGTAAAACCTTAGTGAAGGTAAGGAGCAAGTAGTCTTTAACGCTGCTAGCAAAAGCCCATTGTGGGTTAGGGGTGTATTATTCACTTTTATCTACTGCACCATTAACACGACTTCCCCTTTCTTCCTTGAAAATGATGAGCCCATACACATGTCTACAGAAGGAAGACAGTCAGGTATATTGGAATCAAGAATTACAGTCGAATCTAAGTGACTTGGATGAAGGAGAGGGGGTTTTGAAAACCAGAGAAGCAGTTTGGGGTATGAAACAACCACCCTCCAGCTCAATGACTTGAAGCTCCTCATGTTGCACGTACATAACTTATGTCTGTGCAGGAAGCTGTGCTCATCCTGGAGCGGTGGCAAGTAAATAGGCAGCCGAAACCGCAGCTCCAGCATGTCTCATGTGGGTAAATCCTGTTCTTAGTGGTCTTGCCGTGGAACCTCAGGTACCCATTTACGGCTCCCTTTTATCTAGAGCTTCCCTGAGRAGGGCTGCGCACGGGGCCTGGGCCTGAGAGACCGAGTGCCTACGTCCAAATTRCTGGGGCTTACGAATGCTTTGTGCCTCTCTGGATTGCCGCCCCCTCCAAGCGCACAGAGATGAGTCTAGCCTGTTCAGTTCTGAATATGTAGCTTCAAGAAAAGTTAAGCTTCAAAAATTATTTAAAAGTTCTGACTTTATTTTTTTTTTTTTTAATCACAACTTCTGCCAACTACGCTTTGTTGTGCGTACCATAAAAATAGTTGGGTTTTTGATTCTTACAAGGACCTGAAAATTGTGCGGCAACAGTTAAACTGGGCTGGGCTCACAGCTTCTGTGCCTACACACAGCCTTGTAGACCTGAGTCACACATTAAACTGTCTGAGCGCTGGCGGCTGCTGTGTTAGAGGACGTTGCTTACAATAACTACCTCTTGTTGTTTTTTTTTTTAAGTCGGCAAGTGAGGTATGTGCTTTGTTGACTTTAATCTCAGTAATGTTTCCTTGTTATTCTTTTCCATTTCAGAGGGCACCAAGGACTTGCAATTTTGCTTCTCCCCTCCCTCTGAGGAGTGACTTGTAGAATTACATATTTTTTGGCGATGGGGATGGGTTTGCGCTGCAGACCTTGAAGGTCCTTGAAGGTGAGGGGAGGGCAAGGAGAGACAGAGTTAATGCAAATCAGGAGAGAGTGAGTATAAAAATAGCTCTGAACCTGTCAGTTTGGTCACTGGTGGCTTGGGTTAGTCATCTGGCAGGCTCTCTTCCTGCTGCTCCAAGGGATTATTTTACAGCACTGAGATTTGACATAATTTCTGTAGAGGAGAGGGAGCAGGACGGGCATAATGAGTGGGATACTGTCATCAGCACTTCTTTTGCACAGCAGCTGTTCTCTGTTTAGCTGCTGAATGTGGTCATTGTTGACTTTCCTTGTATACCTGCCAGGTTGTTAGGTGACTCATTTACACATCACACCGAGGTTCATGCACTTGGCTCCCTTCCCCTTTCTTTGGTGGCCCTTTAGGCAYGGAGCACCCACAAGTTTTGTCATTTTCCTGATTGATCTCTGTGTTGCCAGGAGCCTGACAGAGTAAATGGCCTGTTGCCCCAGGCAGCTGTTCAGGGGGGTGGAAAGGAAAGAAAAAAGGAAAAGAAGATCCCTGGTGCAGATTTAGACTGATGRGCCTCAAAGATGTGCTCCTGTAATAGTTCTGATACCTTGTTTTTGCTGGCCTCCATTCAAATGTCCCTCCTCCTTGTGTTATATTGGGTTCGTGGTACTTAACAACGCTACGTGTTTGCTAAGGTTTCTGTATTTTCATGGGTTGTTTAATGATGGAAATGTTCATTTTAAGATTTTGCACTTGAGCTGAGAGAGGACTGGCATGAGGAAGTGACCTCTACAGTTAAGGGGCAATAGACTATATTCTGGTTTAAAAGAAAACAACTGTTTTAACTTTTCCGGAATCCAAGGTGAGGGGATCAGGGGCTAAACCAAAGCCATTATTTCCTGTGGGCTTGTGTTCAGTGTGGTTGTAGGAAACCCCTAACTCCCCACGTTCCTGACTTCCACCCCACAATGTACCCCTGTCCTGTCCCGCAGTGCCTTGCTTCCMTGCTTCTTTATGCTTCTCCCTTTCCACCCCTGGCTCCCTTCCACCTTCCTCTGCGCTGTCAATTGGCCAAGATTTGGCATGTGCTGGGACTTGTTTGGAGCTACATTTACGCTAACTGGTCAGCCAGCARCCCGTGCTGATTGACTCGCCAGCTGCTGCCAAGCGGAGGGGATCGTCTTTTCCAGCACCATCACTGTCCTCTATCCAACACCAACTTGCATTAGTCCGATACGCCGTAAGACCTCTACTKTTGTCGGGCTTGACCAACTATTTCAAAAGTTATTGGTGATTCAGGGGAAGGAAGGGGAGCGAGGGAGGAGTTATGGATGGGCAGGCTGATTGTCTAGCCGTGTTTCATTGGAAGGAAAAATGAGAAATGGGTTTGAGGGTGACTAAGTACAAGGAAGAAAGCAATTAGCAGGATTTTATGGCCATTTTATGTGGTGTGAGAGCACAATGTAATTTCTCCTAGGTGCACTCTAGGAGAAAATCTTTCGTGTCTTCTCTTTTTTTTATTTGTTTTGGGTGAATATTCTTCCTGTTTAGTGATACAAGAGTTCCCTCTTCTATATGGTTTCACTGTTTGTATTTAAGCTAGGGGAATATACCAAGAAATAAATTTCTCTTTGAAACCTGCGTGGTCTCATATTTTTAGTACTGAGAATAATGTTGATTATTCAGATCTTCAGTGGTACAAGTCAGGAGTGGAAAGCTGGCAGTCTTGGGTTCTTTTTCAGCTCCATGCTCAGGGGTTGGGTAGGACCTTGATTTGGTTGAAATTATTTAGTAATCTGATACCTTCAGCGGCCTCCTGTTTCTCATGAACTTGAAGGTGCTTCTGCCTGTGAAGTTAAGTATTTTGACAAGTGTTTTGCTTTGGTTTTTTTATTCTCACTCAGTGACTCTCTGAACCTGTGAAATGGCAGTGATGGGAATTACATGCCAAGGAGCTCCTGATCCAGCCATCAAGCACAAGAAGGAGCTCACAGCTACCAAAGGGCTGCACGAGACAGTTAGTGAAAAGCAGAGCAGTGTTTGCAAAGTAGAAGATTCAAAGAAGGTCATCTTTCACAGTCAGTGGAAAATCCTGAATGATGTAATCACCAAAGGAACAGCAAAAGAAGAAACAGAAGGAGGCTGTGCATCAATTTCTATTATTGCCCAAGCAGAATGTAAGTAGCAGGGCGGTCTGCTCTTCATTGAGAAAAAGGAATGTGTAACGCGGTATGAGATTTCACTCACTTTGCACTCCTGGAGAGCTGATCTGAAATCTATTTGTAATCCCAAGTGGGGTGGAGTTGGTGACACATCCCAGTCTCTATTTAGGAAGCTCATGAAATCTCCTAATAATGTGGCAGCAGCCACTGAATAAAGCATAAATAACAGAACAGCATGCGACCATTGCACCTAGCTGCTTTGACTATAAAATCTGTGTCCTGCTGGGTCATCTGTTCTTGGTTGACTTCTGAAAGGTGTTTTAAAAGAGGGGGGAAAAGAGAATTAAAACCAAATAAAGCTGTCAGGTGGGAAAGAGCTGGGGGATCAGGAGATCGCAGTGCTGAGAAGCTACCTAATGCTGGGGGAGGAAGAACATAGTGTGGGTGATGTGGCACGACTGTGTGGTGATTTGTCTGGATCACTGCTTGGTTTAGCAACTCGGTAGAGTTGTTTCTTAGTCCAGTTGTTACCAGGAGAGAATTTGCCTGATATTTGAAGACATGTGATGATCCTGTTTTCTTTCATACAGGTGAAAACAGTCAGGAGTTCAGCCCCACTTTATCAGAGAGATCCTTTATTGCTCATAGTAAGCGTTACAGGTGAGAGACCCCTTAACATGAATACCCACCTTCACTGTTGTGTGTGCTGACTTCTTCCAGATCACCCTGGCTCTGTGTGCTTACAATAATTTTTTCAAAAGCACTCCTGTTTGAATTAGCTCTTCTGTCGGAGGTTCAGGAAGAGTGTGTCTTTTCCCAAACATCTTCCTCAAAACTTTTTTTTTTGTGTTAGAAGAAAATAGAAGTTTAAGCACAAACCACCTTGCATTGTCTTACTGTCAATGCCTGCTGATTGTCTTCTGCCTCTATTTCTGGGTTGTCAAATTTGTTTTGAAATAACTGAGTCATTTTTGGGGGTTCATGGTCTTGAAGTAGAAGGGTCCAAGGGAAAGTTTTCATTCTTCTTTAACTGAACTGTCCCGATGCTTTTGAAACCATGTTACACCATCCCCTTTGAAAAGTTGTGGCAAGCTTAGGCTGCTGCTAGAAGTAGTCCTGAGAAAAAGGAACTACTTTGTTTCTGGGGGGATAGACAAAAGGGGATGAGAGAAGAACTTTTACTTAATGACATCATCAGCAACAGAAATAGGGTTGTGAAGAGAAGCTGAAAGTGGTAAAGGAGGAGTAACAGTTGCGATGGAAAAATGGAGGCCTGGGACTTGCTTTTGTGAACTCATCTGGGAGAGAGCCACTTTTTCTTCATGAAGAGCATGTGCCCTATTGGCCCCCACCCCCCCATTGGRGCACATACTGGAGCTTTATTAAGCACTGGGGCTTGCTTAAGCAGCTCCAATGCTCTCTGAAGTGGGTGGCTGGGATACAGAATTAGGTGCTGCCTGTTTTCTGGCAGCTTTCAGACACTGAACCTGGCCTTGTGAGGTATATGGTTTGACATTGCCCACTGACTTTAAGACATCGTCCCATGAACCAACCGAAGACACGCAGAGTGAACCATTTCTTAGGGGTTTTATGTGGAATGCACGCCAGCYATATGTTCAGGTTCAAGGCAATGTGGTAATGTCATCACCTAGAACTCTACTTATTGGATCTTTTAGCACTCGGTGGTGCACTGAAAGAGCAGGAAAAGATGGAGAGAGCAATGCTGGCTGTGAACTGCATCGCTGTTCAGTAAAGGCAGATGATATACTGCATGGATCAACAGGATAATTGTGATTTCTTCATTTGAAGATCAAATATCCTGTTTTCTCTTACAACTTGATTAAAAAAATCTAACTACTGTGATTGGTATTGAATAACTGCAGGCAAATGTTCCTCTTGAGAGTTGYATCTATTTGTACAGACCCCCAGCTGGTGTGCTGGCCAGTGCTGTTTTGTATATGTATGCGTTCCTAGAAACCATATTGATTGAGCTTTACGTGCCAGAACATTTTGGCTTTTTGAAGCTATGTTATTTGAGTGCACTTAGTCATCCCTTTTTTTTGGTGCAAAGCCTATTTTCCTTTCAAATAGAGCAGACGTTTATATTATGAGCACTTTTATTAATTTTAACAATTTTTTAAAAWAGATTGCATTTATACATAAGCTCTGTGTTCACTATAAATCATAGACACAAACTGTCTCAAAGCAACCTGGAGACATTCAGTGCTTTTCCCTCTACTTTGCCATCTAGTCTTGCTGTTCCTTGCAGAATTTGCAAATACTGGGAGACTTAATGCTTTGCTTCCCCYGCACCCCCCCACGTTTCTTTCTCACAATGCCAGATATACTGCTGTGCCTTGATATTGAAGTTACAAATGCTACATATTAGAAGGCAAGAAGTTATGTTATCATTCTCTGTTCTTTAAATCTCAGAAGGCAGAATTGCTAATTCTCATTCTTGTTCTCTTGGCCATAATTGTTAACTGGAGGTGTGCTTTCACCGTCAGATCTAAGAGACTTCATGCATTTTGGTTTCCAATAGCCGGTCAGACAGTCTCGATCAAATCCCTAACAATGTGGCCCATGCAACGGAGGGGAAGATGGCACCTACCTGTTGGAGAGGGAGGCATCGCGGTAAGACGAAAAAGAAACGTCACAAGAAAAGATCCAAGCTGAAAATACAAACAGTGGCTGCTGGCAGGCGAGGTCCCAGAACTCCAGAACAAGAGAGCTGCACCCCAATTCCTGTCCAGGTGAGAATCTATAAACCTTCCTTTCGTACTGTTGGACCCCTGCAAACTCCTAACAATTCTTGGTTGAATTTTGGGTGGCTGTATTGAGGTTCCTGCTCAGCTGTTTTGTTTTGTTTTATTTTCTAGGAGGATGAATCACACCAAAATACTCTTTACAGAAACAATTTTTGGGTTTCAGAACTTAACAAGGACTTGGTCTATGATCCGCTGCCATTTGAGAAACCTGAGAAAGTTCTGTCCACCGGCAAACTCCATTCACCAAGGAGCCAATATAAAACAGAACTGCACAAGTTGATAAGCCCTATTCAGTGCCTTAATCATGTTTGGAAACTGCACTATCAGAGGGACAATGTTCCACAGCCTGAAACTCTCCATCCTTTTCCCTATAACATAATACCCCCTCATTTCCCACATTTGGACAGTCCTCTCCATGCCATGAAACGTAATGCTCTGGAGACGTACTTCCATGGTGATCTTAACTATCAAGACAGTGAGCATCGCTTATCTGGCCTAAACTTAGAATATAGTTTCCCCAAATGCGTCAATCAGTCCATGAAAACCAGTTTGGACAAGATTTCTGTGGAAGAATACTTGGTAGACGCCTTGAAGGGGAGCGTGAGTCTCGGTGAACCACAAAATTTAGCCAGCCTAGCCAAGACATGGAGAGGGGGTGGTCTGGACCCGAAGGAACAATTTCATGAAGCGGATGAAAATGAAGGCGTGCTACTTAATGAGGTGATCTTCTGACCCTACACACTAGTGTCGTGGAAGGCAGAGTCTCTCCTGGGCTTCGGAAGAGAGATAATCTGCATCCATGTGCTAGCTTCTGTAACAAAACTGCGTTTTCTGAATGGTTCTTGATATGGTTGAAGACTGCCAGTTAAAGATGCACTTTTGTTTTTTGAAGGGTATAAAGCCCTGTCTTAGATTGGTGTCTTTCATTTGTTCGCTCACTCACAAAATCTGCACGCTCGTCTATGGGAAGTGTTTCTGTGCTTAGTCAGTCTTCAAACGTCTTCTCTCTTTGTCTGTGAAAGAGCCCAGGCCATTCAGGTGAACAGGCTGCAATATTTTATTGGCTATAGATGACCTGGCCGGTGACACAGACAGAAACCAGGGACATGTAGATTGTGAAGGTGCAAAAAGCATGTCTGCTGCCTCTGGTAGGAAGCCAACAACTCGCCCATTGTCCCTTGCCAAACGCAGGGCTTGGGCATAGCAAGTGCATGTAAATCTTAGAGGCATGATTCATTTCTTCTGAATTCAGTTTTCTCTTGCCACCTTAAACTCCCCTTAGAGAACTTCACTGGAATCGGTGTGACCCTGTCAGTATTGTCGGTGGAGTTCAGAGTGTCACTTACCTGCCTGGGTATGTTTACTCTGAGACCTACGGCACAATCTCAGTCTACTGACTATAAAAAAAGGTTTAGCTCACACATAGATGTCTACATTTAGTCACGTGAATCTTGTTTTGTTTGTAGGATTTAGCTTTGTAGTTAGGTCCTACATATGAAGGGAATAATTTGGAGCTCCAAAGCTATCCAAATACTGGTGGCCTTTCTTTACAACAATGGGGTGCACTCATTTAGATCAAACAGAGCCCACAGAAATCAAGTAGGTTCTCCCGTATCATTTCATCTCAAGCCCGTGACAGAATTAATTTTGTACAGGGATGCTTAGAGAGGTGCGGCACTATCTATCATTGTGCTTTTTCGGAAAATGTTGGTCTCTGTCTGTGGAGCTCAACAGTTAAGTGTTTCTTTCCTTGCTTCATCTTGTTTTCTGATTTTAACTTCCAGAAGCTAAAACCAGTGGATTATGAGTACCGAGAAGAGGTTCATTGGACCAAGTGTCAYGGTTCTTTGGGCATTGGCTCTTTTGGAGAAGTATACAAAATAGAGGACAAACAGACAGGATTTCAGTGTGCTGCCAAAAAGGTAATTATGTGTGAGAAAGGGGGGGTTTCCTGACACAAGAAGGCATACGGAGAAAAAGTCTCCTCCTTCCAGCTACCATGGACTGTAGGTACCTTGTTGTACAGCCGCAGTGAAATGTTGCTGTGGTTATGTCCAAGRAAAAACTTCAAGGTGATGGCATGGAGGGAAGAAGTAGACGGAGAACCTGTATGTGCACAGGGGGTCAAGCTTAGCAGCCAGAAATAGGTTCGTTTGGCCTTCAAAGCGTGCTACAAGGGATCTTGGTTTTTGTGCTGAGACAGGCCGAAAGAGTAGAGATTTCAGAAAGATTGTGAGTGTGTTCCTAGTGACTGTGGGGGAGAAACGGCTGCGTGAGTTGTCTGCGTATCTAACTACTGTCATCTTAAAACACATCTAGTGTAAATGGTGACATGGCAGGTGTTTCTCTGTTGAAAAAGGAATAAACTAGGAAAAAAATAAGGCAGTTGGTAGGCACTCAAAACGGAGAGAGCTTTCGTCTGCTCAGTGAGTGTCATATGAAATACTGGCACATCGTAATGAGGTGATTCTGGTACAGGTGCAGCAAAGGATGTGTATTTTTCCAGAAGTTGGCATAATAATCTAYTGTACACCAAGATATGCCATTGTCATACGATGTATGAAGTGTGTGGAATATAACTTGAATCAGGGTATTGTTTTGTAGGCAGCCATGGGGGTGCCTCAGAGGTGAAGGCAGAGTGATAATGCAAGTAGATGATGAGAATGTAAACTATTTTGTGTGAACTTAACACTTGAACAGTTTCATCACCTCCGTGAACTGAYGTTTCTCACATTACTCCAATAGAAWACTTCAAAAAGTGTGTGGGAAGTGTTTGTCTTGAATACAAAAATATTATATGCAAAAAAAATTGAAACTTGCATTTTTCAATTTTAAATGTTTGCTTTTTCTTKTTTACATTGGTCTCAACTTGATGTATTGCCTGTGGAAAGATGTAAGTGGCAAGACTAAGCCAGCTTGTCCAGTTTTTTTAACCATTTCATTTGTCAGCTGTATAGAAGCAAACATGTTTAAAGCGTGTAGAAAATTATTTCCTATTCTGCATCCTCACATTTTAGATGTGGAATTTTGTGGCAACATGACCAGCTTGTTTTCTGACAGTATGTAACTACTTGAATTTATTATCCATTTTGCAAATATACAGTCTTAGGAGAAATAGCTGTTACTAGTGGGGTGTATTTTCAAGAAGGAGGAGTGGTTGTGCTGAAAGGAAGACATGAGGGTAGGAGAAGCTGAAGTCTTTCAAAATGTCGATTCCCCCCCCCCTAATTACTGGAGGATTTCAAAGGATGCTTCTGTAGATCAGAAATACATCTTCTCAGACCAAACTCTTAAACCAGTGAGTTCTAACATGCAATTTGAACACTTAACTATGATGTATTTCGTTTTACATCAGTAACTGTCTTCAGTTACTGCTGTCTGCCTGTGTTAGAAGGGGACTACCTGACCTTCTTTCACCATACTTGGTGTTGTAAGCACCTGCTCTCCAAATTCTTGAGATTAAAGAAAACTAGCTATAGCTGGATTGCTGACCGTGAAGAAACATGATACATCCTTTTCCCACCAGAATCTTAATGACTCATGTTTTCCTTCTGGTCTTTAGCAAATTCTTGTTTTATTTTGTTTGGCCAAACTCAGTGGATTGAGTTTTTCTTTAACCATTTTTCTGTGCAGGCTGAGTACCACCTAAAAAGGTGATAGTGTCGATCACTGCTTGTGGCCATATTTCATATTCCCTCCTGTTTTGGRGTAGTATTATTCTTGCCAAGTACTGCACCATCCTTAATTTTTTTTCCTCTTTCATGAAAGCAGAATGCTTAAGTTGTCAGTATTATCTTTTTAACTGAGACAGAAATTACCTTCCCCCTGAAGATTACCAGCACTCAGCCATAAGCCAGAGGTATTGCAACCTGGCATCTTTTTTGACAAATCTTCACTTTACTCAGACACTGAGGATTTAGGGACTCTCATCGTCCTTGTTCAGAATCATTCTGAGTGTTCCGACTTATTGCTGTACCCACTGRTTTCTGTTAACGAAGGTCATCCTTGTGCCTCTGCTGTTAAACAGTGCAGGACACTCTGACCCAAGCATCAGGGAGGGACAATTCTGTTCTGTCAGGATTCGTCACAAAATTTGTTCAGTGCTGCTTCTTTATTTCTCTAGGTACAAGTTGAACACTTCCGTGCAGAGGAGTTAACGACATGTGCTGCAATAACAAGTCCTAAAGTTGTCCCCTTGTACGGAGCTGTGAAGGAAGGACCTTGGGTGACCATCTTCATGAAGCTGATGGAGGGTGAGAAAGGAACAACCACAGTGGAAGCACCATTGTAACTGTTGAATCCAGTGGACATTGATCTCCTCTTCCTCCTGCCCCAATTTTAAATCTGTTAATTCTTTGATGTATCCAGAGTGTTCCTAGCGTTAATTCCTGAGTGGGTTGGGATAGGTATGTGTAACCCCTGCTGGTTGTAGCAATGGTCTTTCTGTGGGGGGAATAATTTCCAGTCCGGCCTCACTCGAGTTCAAGATGTGTCTCTCTTGAACAGCAGCTGCAAATTCTCACTAGAACACACAGCTGATGCTGGTTTTTGCTTTCATGTGTATTTGCATGGCACCATGTAAAGCACATTGTGCTGGAACAGGGGATACTGTAAAAACCTAGATGCAAACCTAGATGCTTCCGTTGCCTGATGCTCCTTTTTCCAGCCAGGACCATGGAGRAAACAGCCTGTGAAGAATCGTCTGGTGATCAGTAGCACCTAGAARTGTCTGATCTGATCACAGAGTAGTTGCTTTTGATACAAAGCAACACCGTTAAACTGACACTAAGCAAAAGGCTTCATGAAAAAGGCCAGTTTCTGTGGGCAGTAAGAACTCTGGGAATAAGCAAAAGGAACAGACCCATGTGTGGAAGATAAGGGCTGTCAGACCTGGCAGTTCTCATTTCTTCCTCAGAAACAACRAGGAACGCTGATGGTGCTGGGAAGAATTTAAAGATAAGCTAACATGGACTCTCTGGATTCCTTTCTAGGTGGCTCACTGGGTCAGCTAATTAAACAGAGTGGCTGCCTGCCAGAGGACAGAGCCCTCAGTTATCTGGGCCAGGCATTAGAGGGCTTGGAGTATCTTCATGCTCAAAACATTCTCCATGGAGATGTAAAAGGTAGGATGGTACTTAAGGTACCTTGTTACTCCCTTTTTCTTACAAGAGGCAAACTGCTTGGAGATTAAGTTACGGAGTGGCAAAAGGTTATTTACTAGATTTTCAGCTCTACATTTGAGATTAGAGTTTAACTTGGTTCTAAACAGCTGGGCATATCATATTTGTCACCTCTTTCCTTCTGTCATCTGGTGGGTCTGACAGGCTGTTTGCCCAGGCTGCCCCACTGCTGGGGTAGAGGAATCTCCAGGGCAGATAATTAGTAGCTTATAAGTAGAGATGATTATAGTTGTGTACTTGCTTAAAGCCAGTGAGACCCCGTAGGAGTAATATATCTTGGTTTGGGCTCAAAAAAAATGTAGTTCTCTGGGCTTTTGACTTTTTTTTCCATCTCAGTGACCATAATACAAAGGAGACTGACTAATTAAAAACTTCTCATTGCCAGCGGAAAATGTGCTCTTGTCTGATGATGGAAGCAGGGCTCTTCTGTGTGACTTTGGCCACTCTGCTCACCTTCATCCAGATGGCCTGGGAAAGTGCTTGGTCACAGGTAAGGATTTMCGGCTGCAATTCTAAGGAATTGCCCTACTGACTCATTCTTTCTTTTTGAACACTTACATACKGCTAATTTGCAAGCAACTGTATTTTCCAGACTTAACATTGCTCATAGTGYTGCATTTATTGATATTACTGTGATGTATCCCACTGACAGCTAAAATGAACTTAAGATTGGAAGGTGGTCCTTATCTCCCACTCTAGAAGGCTGTTGTATTYTTTGTAAGATTATGTCAGCATACTACATTTGGTGTTTTGTCCCTGCAAGAAACCACATCAAAACTTAAAAATCTRACTCTGACTTGTCATGTAACCTCACTAAACAGCTGGGGAAGAATCCTGACCCCACCAAAGCAAAATTCCTCACTGACTTCTGGGCAGTTAAACTTTACAGTGCTTCTTAGTGCAACTGTTGAAAGAGRAGGATATGTTTTCTAATGCCAAGCTCACCAATGGAGCGTCATGTTTTGCCTCCCAAATTTGCTGGGAAGGGGAACTTAATACCTATTTTGTGTGTAAGGGATGAGACTGATACGGAGATGTAGCCTTTGAACAGCTTATAAGAGCACACAATGCTGCTTTTTGGGTTAAGGTGACTTGTTTCTCGCTTTAACTGAAAAGAYGAGGAGGCTTCCCAGCAGTTGCACTGAAACAATTGTCTAGTTTACATGCAGTGAGTTTTCATTTGAATGGTTTTAGGGAACTATGTGCCTGGCACGGAGACTCACATGGCTCCGGAGGTGGTCATGGGAAAACGTTGTGACTCCAAGGTGGATGTCTGGAGCAGTTGCTGTATGATGCTGCACATGCTTAACGGGTGCCACCCTTGGACCCAGTATTACAATCACCCGCTCTGTCTAAAGGTAAGTGAACCAACCTATCTCCAGTAAAAGGTACGGAAGCCTGCAAAATCTCATTGTACCTAGCTAGAGAGCAGTCRTTTCAGGAAGGCTGCTGAGAGCCAGCTGGGCATTTACGATGATGCCAGCCTTGCTTTGGAAGCTGATCGTTTCTTACGCCTCTTAGACTGCTGTGCGTTACGCATGCTAGGASTGTTTCTTTTGTATCCTGCTCATTACTTGGGTGTGACTTTTTTGCCACAGGTCTGCTCAGGACTCTTAATTTCATGCTGTAATTTCAGTTGGAAATGCTCTCAGGCTGGGAAGAACCTTTCTGAAATCAAATGAAGCCTCTCTGGTCTAACCTCTTTCACTTCCTGTTTGTTACACAGATAGCTAAAGAGCCACCTCCTCTGAGGGAAATTCCACCTTCCTGCAACCCTCTCACTGCTGAGATTATTAAAATGGGTCTGGAGAAAGAGCCTGTTCAGAGAGCATCTGCGTCTGAACTGAAAACTAAGACCAGTGTCGCACTTGAAGAAGGTAGAAATGTCCCGTATCTAAAGCTTCTTATCCACACTGGTAAAGTGGCCAGTTGCTAGTTATGTCAGAGTGGTCCTATGGGAAATATCAGTATGTTTTACTGTTCAGGATATCGTTTGCACAGGCTTCAGCATTGATGTATATTTTTGGGTTGATAGCTTTTGCCCGCAGCCGGGTGTTTCTCACYCAAATAAATTAAAATTTCCTGTGTGCTGTCACGTGCTCTTCCTTCTGTGCTTGAAGTAGACAATATTGTGCTTTATGTGGGTTTATTAAGGTGTGTGCTGTGGCTGGGCTCATATTCAGCTGAAGTATCAACTGCGTCTAGTGAGCTAGAGCCTGGTATGCAGCAAAACTGAAAGCAGAGGTTTATTGCATCCTGAACTGTAACTCATACTTGTGGTCCAGTCTTGCCTCTAAGACTATCCATAATTTATTTCAACTTAAYCCTGCTGAAAGGTAGTGTAATACAGCAAGGAGTTGTAGAGGTGATCTGGTTTTGTCTTTTGAAGAAGCTGGGCATTTTACAGCAAGATACAGTTCAGAAACTCTTACTGTGAAGGAAAACTTTAACATCTTTTTTTTCTTTATTTGATAATGTTTGTATGCTTTTTGTTTTTGCAGTGGGAGGTGTCACAAGCCCCTGGAAAGGCGAATACAGAGAGCCTAGACATTTATCTTTGAACAAAGAAAACAATCCGCAGGCATCCCTGTCCCCCACAGTGAGCCCAGTTTCTGAGACTGGTTCTGACCCAAAATTGGCAGTCAAAGTTTCCTGTGTGAGCCCAGTCCTACCACCACCCTCTCTGGAGCAAACAGAGGAGGTCGAGGGAACCCCTTGGAACGTGTGCAAGGAGGTGTCTGAGACCTGGGATCCTCCACCTCTCTCCTCGACTCCTCTCCCCCTGAAGAGCTGCAGCCATGTGGAGAGAGCAACAACCATTTCAGAACAAGAGCTTCAGCAGCTGGAAATAGGTAAGCGATGTGCTAYGTAGGGAATTCAGCTTTTTGCTTGAGAGCATGATAAAAATACAGCTGCTTTCTTTTGGCCTCTTGAGAGTTATTTCTGGGTTTTGAGCTTGGATGTCATTTTGTTCATAGTTCCTCTCTCGTTACACGAATTGCTCAGTCTTCCTTGAAATTACCAAAACTAGTAGTTCTCAACCAATTAAATATGCCACAAAGGTAGTGGTCAGGGTTTCCTTCCACTCTCTGAACAGTGGAGCGAACTTCTGTGAGAGGTGCAGGAACCTCTCAGAAAACAGCCAGTTTCAGACTTGTGCTTGTGTGCACTGTATAAACAGTGTCTGCAATTCCAACTTCATCTGAAATTTTAGGTTTTTAAACGTAATTCTTTCAATAAAGGGATAAGCTTATTGGATGGGAGATGTCAAACGAAGCAGTATAATTAAAATCAGTCTGCAACTGTTTTGTTCTGGGCATTGGAAAACCTATAGCCACCAGCCAAYAAATTTGCTGCCACCAGCAGCAATCCAGTATTTGAAAACCAGCAGTAAGTTCAGTGTGAAAATCAGTAATAGTCCAGTTCCATTGCCCCAGTATAACTCAACCTTTCACTTTTTTTATCCCATATTTTCTAGTCTTTGTAAATGAATCAAAAACTTCAAGCTAGGAAAAAAGTGTCTTGAAATGTAACTGTTGTCACGGAACTGAGGAATGGCATTTTAGGGGTTGCTGAGGGTCAGCTTTCTTCTCAAATGGCTTTGGATCTTCAGCAGCCTTGTAAGGTCTGGATATTACCAGTGCAAGTTACTGCAAGAGTTGAGTACATAAGTTTGACCTTTCCCTGGGTATAATGTGGCTGGATCTAGAGTGAAGACTGATAGGTGACATAATAGGCGAGAACTGGGAAATTCTGGGTGCTAGTCCTGTCTCTGGCATTTTGCATGTCATTGCACAATTCATCTGTCCTTTCTGGCTCAGTTTCCCTATTTTCACAGTCGTGGCCACAGTCTCTACTTAGCAGAGGAATTGTGTGTCATGTGTTTTGAGGACATTAATATCAATGTTCATTAGATAATACTGAAGAAGCTTTGGGTATTAATTGCAGTAACTGTGATTAGAGCAAGGAGGCATGAAAGGAGACACTGGAAGTGTCTTCCTTCTCTTTCCTTTTGCTTGCAGAACTATTTTTGAACAGCCTTTCACAGCCTTACTCGCTGGAAGAGCAAGAACAAATGCTTTCATGTCTCAGCATCGACAGCCCGTTTGTGTCAGATGCCAGTGAGAAGGTGGGTATAAATGGATGCTGGCCGTGTTATTGTGGGGGTGGGGGGTGGCAAACCCCCCAGGTTTCATCTCTGGGAAACTGGAAGTTGTGACCAATGGACTTCTGGAGTTCCTCACGTTTGTTGCTGCTTTTTGACACCCAGTTTGCTGGAGAGTACCTTGGGAAGAAATCTTTGTTCTTGGACAGTGGGGTATTTAGGACTGTAGTTGTTCTTTAGTTTGCTGTCCAGCATGGATCCCTTTCCTCCGGTTGTTCTCCTGTGCTGTGTACCCACAGTAAGCRTCAAGTGTGTGGATATGGAAAATCTCAGTGGCTTTGACCCTCTCTATGCAGAAGAAAGGAATTGAACGAGCAGCGGTGAGCGTAGGAGCTGTACCAGGTTGGACCAAATGGCTGTGCAGCCCAAGGTCTTCTTCCTGGCAATGGCCACTAAAGGGATGTTTAGGGAAAGACCAGAAGAACAGGGCAGGAGACCCTGCTCTTGGATATTCATTCCCAGCCTATGGATCTGTTCTCCGTGAACTTCTTTTAATCCATTCATACTAATGATTTACGTAGTCTAAGTTACTTAAATACTAGTTTTAATTAATTTTGTTTGCTCTATCTCTGGTGTTCGTAAGGTGGGGAACACCAGTAAGAAACACTGAATACGCCTTGTTGAACCAGGGAGGGGTGTAAGTCCTTCAGTTGTCGTTTTCAAAGACATAGAGTCCAAAATCGTGTAGCCTGCCATCTACAGGAGTCATTTCGGACTGTGATCATCTTTGTTTCCTATTTCTGTTCCTCTTCTCAGCCTTCTAATGCTTTTTGAGGAGGATTGAGCAGAGTTCTGTACAGTAGTTCAGCTGTTGACACAGCATGGTGTGCAGCGTGGGATGTGACTCTGCTCCCCCCCCCCCAATATCTAACCCTAATATTTAATTTGACTTTTGACTGGTACTTGCCACTATGCTGATGTTGTCAGATTGACCTTCTGTGACTCCAAGCTAGTAKGGACTTTTCCAAGCAGTCCAGCAATGTAGGGTCCGTAGCTGTTTATGTACAATTAACTGTTTTTCCTGGGTGTTACTTGCCACTTACTGATATTAGAATTTTATCTAATGCTTTATTCTCCTGTCACTAAGTACAATAAAACCCTTTTTTTCCTCATCCAGCTCTTCAGCTGATTATTGATTTGACTATTGAGAATAACTTACTATGCCTGCAAATTSTTGCACTGCTATTCATCCCCTTTTCTAGATGACAGGTACATGTTGAATAATTCAAGGCCCAGCCTAGATCCCTGTGGATTTCTACTTTTTTTTCTTCCTGAGGTTATTTTARTGTTTATCTCATGCAAGCTCATTTTCTTTAGGAGCCTTTGACAAACTTGTGCTTACTTCTGCAGAACTCCATGAAGGCTTCTCATAGCTTGAGGGACACTATGAGCTCTGGGATTCATTCCTGGAACAGCCAGACAGATGGACAGAGCTTCAGTTGGAACAACCTGCTGAACCGCAGYCGGCACACAGACACTCCCAGCTATTTCAACGGTGAGTCGGAATTTCTAAAGTTTGGATAACTGCTCAGGTATAATTTTCTCAGTATCTAGAGGGTCTGGGATATGGAGTCTTTGACCTCTTCTTATCCTTCAGTTGCTGTGTCAGCACAGACCCTCCTAAAAACTCATGGGTTGTCAAGAGGCCAAGCCTGCCCCAGTCATAGATGGGTGGAAGGCACTCAAGTCTGCATAGACCAGTAAAAGCCAGAGAAGTTCCTGAGCGCACACAGTCTGGTTCAGCTTTGTATGCCTTGCCTCGTGCAACTGCCATGTGCAAGAATATAGACTTTATAACCATAAATGTCTACAAAGTAATTCTGAGGGCATGTTGTGCAAATCAACAYATCTCTTCAGCTGCTTTCTTGCTAAATCCAGCTCTGCTCTGTGAGTCATTGTTGTCTTCAGCAAGCCTCCATGCTCCGYGAAAGACCTACATAAATGAAATGCTTAATGACAAAAACGAGTTCTGATGTGCCTTGCTAGTCAATTTGTTTGTGTTGGACTGTGAAGTCATTATGCCTACAGCAGAAGTTAATGACTTCTCTTGCGCATTTCAGGAGTGAAAATCCAGATCCAGTTGCTAAGTGGAGAAAATTTACACATCAGGGATTTCCACAGGACAAAGGTGGGAGACATTGCTACTGGGATAAGCAGCCAGGTGAGACACAAAGCYGGGAGTTAAGTACAGCATTTTGTCTGAGAAGCAATTTCTTCCATAATGCAGCCTCATAATGCCTTAAAACCAGTGCCCCAGAAGTCCATTCAAGGATCCTAATGACACATTTAGTAACATAACTTCAGTGCTGCCGTTATGAGTGCGATACCAGATGTTTTCTGAATCATAAGCCATTGCTAATTGTCATAGGGACCATAGGGGTCTCCATGAAGTACCTGTGCTGCAGCTTAAAAATCCTTCTCCTCGACTATAAAGATAAATTCTTTCCCCTCTCCCTAAAGAAGAATCACTATATGACTTTTTCATCAAGAGCAGTAACATCAGCTAAGGGAGACGGGCTGTGTTTGGCTGCGATGCTTCTAACTTGTTAGGTTGGAGGAGATATTGGCAGACTCCAGTGAACCTCACTGTGGGCCTCTTTGGCAGTCCCTGAAAGAAACTCCTGAGTGTTTGTGGGACTGTGACTCATCTGAGTGTAAAATGTGGTGATCATCTCTAAACAAAGAGGTTGCAGAAGTCCAGAAAATGTTTTAGTGGTGTCGGTTCTCTTTGGCATAGTTCGTTCTCGTGGACATCTCAAAGCAAAGTACCACTAGCCTGCAGAAGAATTCCCAGTGCCCTAACACAGGCACTTCAGGAACCACCAGCAATGGCCAAAAACTTGGGTGAGGCAATTCGGCAGCAGGGTGAATGCTACCTAGTTCATTTTCTGAGATGCTTTCTTAGGAGAGAAGGTTAGGATGTTCCTGCCAAGCACAAGCCTCTCTCCAGGAGCTTTTCTTGGGTTGGGAAGCTATTTGTTGGGTTTGATAGAGAGATATTTTGTTCTGAAAGAGACTTGAAGTGCCACTCAGATCTGTTTGTTCTGCTTCACAGATACCAGTCCCTGCTTTCAGTCTGGTTACTAAAGAAGGCCAGCCAGTTCACTACGACATGGAGGTCCCCGACTCTGGTATTGAGCTGCAGTGCACCCTTGCCCCTGACTGCAGCGTCAGCTGGACATGGCGAGTCAAACACGGTCAGCTGGAGAACAGGCCGTGAAGCCGTTCCTGTTTTGGAGGTTTTTACCTTGTTGAAAGAAGGAATTCCAAAAGCTTCCAACCACCCCTGCCATGGAGCACCGAGTGCAGTTGCTGGTGTTTTGTGCTGAAGTAGGATAGCGGTTCAGCAACTCACTGCTCTTGGGCCTCACTTCTGTTGTCTGTTCTGATCCAGTTCCAAGACATGTCCTGAGCTTAGATGTTCCCCAGAACAGTGGGAATTACTTGTTTCGGGTGTGAGTGTTAGGTTGAGCTTGAGAATGGTGGGTGGAAATTCCTGCTTTTCAGAGGAATGCGATTGTGCTTTTCAGGAGACGAGGGGGATTGGATGAGAACCCCTGTTGCTCAGCCTCCGAGGTGAAGCCGGTAGTTGCTGTGCTTGCCCAAAGGAGGAGGTTGGGCATCTTCAGTGCAGCTGTGGTTGTTTGTGCCGAGGGGAGCTGGCTAACTTCCTTCTAGCTGGAGGAAAAACTTAACGTTTCTGTAGGCTTTGGGTAGCATCATCTCTACCTCAAGCCTTTTGCATGGGGAAAATCAGCAGCAGTAACTAGCTGGGTTCTTGGTTTCACCTCCCACCCTTCCCCGCAGACGCTTCCTTCTTGAATCAGAAAAGAACTTTGTTCCCAGAAAGAGCTTTGCTTGCAGCTCTCATCTTCAGGTCTCCTCCCCGACTTAGGAGCTGGTGCTCGCTCTCTGGTGTTGCTGCCAACGCTGTCTGGCAGGTGGGGCAGGAGGAGGGTATTCCTTGGTGGGCAGGCTGAAGGGGTTGTATTCCTCCATCCTGTTCCCACCGCCGACTTGGGACTAAACGTGACCTGTCCCGTCCAGGCAGCTCTCCCTGGAGGGGGAAGGACCGGCGGCTCGCTCAGCTCAGACAAGGTCTGAATTTTGCCGCGGCGTTTATGGAGTCTCAGTTCCAGCTACCGATCCGGCCGGCCGCTCGGCCCCTCCGCTGGAGATCGCTGCCCCAGTTCCGCGCGGTGCCTTAGCTGAGCCCGGCTTCACCAGCGCTTACGGGCGGGCACGAGGCTTCGTACTGCTCCCCTTATGTCAAAGTGTGTTAAAGGGGTGGGATGGGCAGCTGGGCCCGTAATGCCTTAAGCTTTGAGCTTTTTTTTTTTTTTTTTTTTTTTTTTACGGATTTGTGAGTTGTTTAGATATACTGAAACTGTATGGGTCAAATTCAGACGGGCAGGTGTTGCTAGCCCTTCTATAACCCAGAACAAAACCAGAGGGAGGTGTAAGCTATGAGTCTACTTGTTCAGGACTGCTCGAAGTCCTTGCACGTCTGGAAATCACGGTCGCTTGACGATGTGCTGTGGCTCTTGCGGTGTGCTCTAACTACAGGGGCCTCTGAGCAGGGGCTGTCTACATCCAGGCTGAGTAGAGGAACGGCTCCCAAAGAGCAGGGTAGGCCCTGCGGGGTCCGTGCTGGTTCTGGGGGGCACAACGGGGCAGGAATGTTTGCAGTTTTCTCAAGTGAAGTTCACTTAGAAAATAGCTGGGAAAAGTTATACTCTGGGCCTCCCTTTTTGAGGACCGATGCTCCTTAAGCAACTGATACTCTTTCCCTTTGGTCTCCCAGAACATCGGCTGGTTTTGATACACTAGGCAGCGACATCCCTAATCAGAAAACTAAAGTTGTGATGCAATAAAAAATTTTTCTTCAAGAGTTCCACTTAAACCTGTCACCACTATGGGTGTAGTTTTTATAGCACTTTTTGTTCTAAAGCACTTAATACATTGTCCAAAATAGGCACCTAATTATAGCTGAAATTCTATATTAAGAGTCTTTTTAGTAAACAATTAACRTGTTACGCACATCTCTTCCGGGAAGGAGTGGGGGAATGGGTAGGTTGGCTCAATTTTGTTTTTTCAAATGCCATAAACTACTAAGAATTGTAGGCTCTGGAGCAGGAGGGATCAAAATGCCTTCCCGGGAGCTCCCAAGCACGTACTCAGTGCACCGACCAATCTCCCCACGCCTGGCACCCTTCCCAGGCTTCCTCTGAGGGGGAGAGGAGAAAAACCTGTTGGTTGTTTCTAAGAAGAGTCTGTTGGTGATGTGTCAATATGACACATCACTGTTGGTGATGTGTCAGTATGAAAGCATGGTCTGTTCCCTTCCCAAAGGCTGCGTCTCGTGGCTTTCACTGTTGTCTGCAAAATGCTTCGATGTACAGGTGTACGGTTTGGTACATTGGTGTTAGACCCGAGTTCTGCCGAGCAGTAGGGCAGGATGCAGCAGCCCTCTGTTTACAGGACTTCTGAGCTTTACACTTCATCTATAGCATTAACGTTCATCTCGGGCCACCTACACGAATGGGTGAAAGGCGGTAAACCCTTGTGAACCCAGAATGTCTGTGTTGGGTAGATGGAGGTGTCTATGTTCTCCTGTACTCTCACACCAGCATTAGTCAGTATCTCCATCCTGGTCGTTTTGTCCAAAACCTTCAGTCCTATTTTCCTGCCACCTCAAGTGAGAAAATGAGGCTGCAGATTTCCACCTAACAAATCTTTTACGTGACAGCCGGCCAGACAAGCGGGCTATGGCATCAGCAGTCCCTGCCAGATGGGAAAGACGCTTCAGCTAATACCACAAACCACTGGTGCTTTCTTACTGTCCTGAAATGTGGTTCTGCTCTCAGGAGTATCTCCAGGGTTTTCATGTTTTTGCTACCTACCAGCTTGGGATCTCCTCGACTCTCTCCTGCTGCCGGGACAGTTTCCTCTTAATTTGGCTGGTCTTTATTGCTGTGACAGGCATAAAAAGTCCAGCTTCCAGATCAAGACTGCCTGTGCAATACCGAGAGAAGAGAAAGTTGGGAAAGCTTTTTGTTATCCACGTTAAAATTCAGCTGAAACTGTGTATAATACCATAACTAGTCTTTAGGACAGAACCCCAGTTCAGGGTCGGGAGGACAAATAGCAGTGGGAGTGATAAACACAGATGCCTCTTTTCGTGTAGCTCCTTCCGAAAGTCTGGAAAAATCACTGTTGGCAAAGCAGTATGAAGCTTTGGGATGGGTAGTACTGGCGTGGGTGAAGGCGACAGAATGACTAGCTTGTATTGAATGAATGACACTTTATAAAACTGTGATTTCTTGAAATTAACATTTTGACCTGCATTTTCACAGGGAAAAAAATAAAGCTGGAAAAAAAGATTCTTCATTCTCATTGCTAGTGGTTTGATACGTTGTCCTAGAGAACAAGGCGATGGTGGGGAATACGGCATTTTTCAAGAAGGGGAACCTGGTGTGATTAAACTCTGCTATGTATTACCCTAGTTTTTGGGATGCAGGGAGAAGTCACTTCTGGGTATGAAGAGGCAGCAATAACTTTGACGGATCCGAGCACAGGATTTGCTAAATACGCTGGCATCGCTCTCTGTTCCCCTTTTCCTCCTCCTGTCCCATTGCAGGCAGGGGGATTCGCTATACTGGGAGCTGCTGAGTCTTCCCCTCGATAGTGGAAAAGTAGGTCTGGGATCCAGAGGGAGCGGCTTAGGCAGAGCTCTGGAGGTTCGCCCACGCCTTTCAGCCAGTGCTTCTGCTCGCTGTTGGTGCGGGAGMTGTTTGTCTCCCCTTAGGTGGTGGTTCCTGGTAAATCAGCGCAGTGCGCCGGGGGTGTGCTGGTGGCATTGCCAGTGAGCGAGTGAGGGCAGTTACCTTGCAACAGAAACCCCAAATTGAAGTTGAGGGGGGGTTGCTATCATGTACCTATGTTTGTACTGTGAACACAGAAGTCAGATCAGTTGTCCACAAAAAAAAAAGGTGGGTTTTTTGTCGCTAGACTTCCCTGTAAAGGTACAGGTCAGCTTAGGGAAGCACTAGACCACCTCTTCTCTCTGAAGACAGCCCAGCTGAGCAGCAGTGTGAAATAGCTTGTGGTGGGCCTTTGCCCTGGACCTTTGTGCCAGACTTAGCCTCTCCCTGAGCCGTCTGCTGCTCCATGCTGCGGATGGCAGAAGCTGTGGCCTCCTCGCCCGAGTAGCCCAGCAGAGATGGTACGTGTCCGTGCAGGTGCCTGGGGTCTGGTAGCCTTATCCTCGGGGACACTTGTGTACTAAGAAGTGGGTCTGCCCCTTGGAAGAGCCACAAGTCCTGGCTTTTCCCTTCTGTTGTCCCGTGGCACTCTTATTCCTCATGTTTTTACCCATTAGATCACGTCTGCCTAGAGGCTGCAGGGCTGAGCGGAGCCTTGAAGTCACCCTACCYCCAGCTGCAGTCACGGGCAAGTCAGAAATACATCTTCCACTTAAAAATGTTCAAAGGAGCATGGTCGCCGCTCCTGGCAGCAGTTCCTTACACAGGAGGTCACGCATTGTTAGCGGAGCAGCGTCCCTTCATCCCTCCCTCCCTCCCTCCATCCATCACAGCATCACCCCCCCATGCAAAGCTTCACCCCTTCTCACAGACAAGTGCTTTATCCTTAGAGTTGTTTTATTACCAGTTCTGCTTTAGATTAAACAGGCCTTCTGTATATAAAAATAATGTATACAAATTAGCAGTTAAATGTTTTACATTTCTGGCTTAAAGGCATTTATAAGTTACACATTCATTTCCCTTCCCTCCCCTTTGAGCTTGTGTGTGATACTGAGCCGGTTGGCGCTTAGCATCTTAATTACAGCAGGAAGCAGGCGCTGCTCCGGCTTACGGCGAGGACKTACCCTGGTCTAAAAGCTGAGGCTAGCGAGAGTGCCCACGGCAGCCCCGCATCCTCGCAGCGGGGCGAGCAGGGGCCGTTCAATGAAGTAAATGCATTAACAGGTTAATTGCGACAGTGCGTGGTTCGGATTTACTCAGCAGCAGCAGGGCAGGGGAGGAATCAAGYCCAGTGCTTTGTGCGGAGGCTCGTGCAGCTCTCTGGCCTCTCTCCTGCATGGTTTCAGCAGKGACCCTGCAGCGCTTTGGGATCGTGGTGTTTGCTGCAGGGGCTGGAGGCTGCCTAGCACCTGCTGCGTGTCGCACCCCCCARCTGCTGCCTAACGGGGACCAGCCTCGTGCTCCCCGAGGGCTGATGGTCACCGTCGTCTCCGAGAGGCTCCAGCCCCGACGGCGGAGGCGGATGCCGGGGAGGCAGGAGGGCAGAGCTAGGTACCACCTCGCAGAGACTTGAGGACGGTAAATCCTTGACCCTGCTGCTGATGGTCGTAGCTACGGAGCCTGCCCTGCGGTGAGGAACAGACTCACCGGAGCCTTAGGATCCTGGTGAGACCCTGTATGTGGGTGTTCCAGTCCCTGCTCCCGTAGCACAGAGAAATTTTAAGGAAGACGTATAAAATCACTGTAAAATAGCACCCCTGCCAGCTCCTGGGGTACGGGATGTGCCCAGGGTGGGATCTTTGCAGCAGGCTCCTCGCTGGAGAGGAGGCGCAGCCCGTGCCTGCTCGGCTCTGCAGCGGAGGAGAACACGGCTCTCAAAGGGCTGGGGGAGACGTGCAGGGACGGCTGCGTCCCTGGGTACACCCCCCTCCCCTCCTGCAGCGGGAAATCAAGGCACCAGCAAGCTGAAGAGTGGGGCACGCCAGCGCGCGGGGCTGACCCCGAGACAGGCGTGCAACGGAGCAGCTCTGGGGTAGGGATGGGGCAGCCTCTCTTTTTCTTCCAAGACTAGTTGGGCCCCTTTCTGTGCTCCCCCCTCCCTGCCCATAGCCAGGAGGGGCCCCCAGCCCTGCCAGCCTGGAGGAGAGGAGCTCAGAGGCATCGCTAAGCAAGCACCAGGGCATCCCTGCGCCGGACCCGAGGGCACGCAGGGCGGGAGCTGGCACRCTAAGCGGCTGGAGCAGCTAGGAGCGGGCACTGTCCCTCCGCCCCGCATCGTCCCGGGCCGGCGGGTTGACATCCTGTGGTCCCATCTGCGTCAGGAGGATGGTCCCGCCCGGGTCCTGGCAGCTGCAGGGACGGCGCCGGTCACAGCGAGATGTCCGGCGTCGCCTGCAGGCTCTGCCCCGCAGCCCGTTTCTTGGCGCTGCCGCGGCCCTTGTCTGCGCGCCGGTAGGGATTGTTCCGCAGATCTGCGCCGGGAGAAAGCGCAGAGGCTGGCTGAGCTCCGCCTGCCCGCCCCGGCGAAGGCTGGGACCCAGTCACCCACCGCCGCCCGGGAGTCACTCCGTTTGGGTACGAGGATGCTCGGGAGAAGCCCGACCCGCTGCACGCAGAGACAGGAGGAGCAGCAGCTACGAACAACCAGCCTGCGGGACCCCGTCCCTCGGCTCTTTCGGTGCCCAGCACCGTACCGTGGGGCTGGGGCCGATGCCGAGGTGCCCCTGGGGTTGGCTTTCAGCACGGGGCAGAGTCCAGCCAGCCTGCCATGCGGCCAGAGCTGACGACGGGCCGAGAAACCCAGGAGGGTGGCAAAGTCTGGCAGCCCCTGCCTGCGCCGTGCCCTCGCCCCGAGCCCGCCTGCCCCCACGTTACCTACAGAGGACTCTCCTCGTTGAAGCTCACATCGCAGAAGAGCCGGGACGAGCGTTTGCCCGTCCGGGCTGTGAAAGGAACGGTTTTCAGAGCTGAGCAGAGCAATCCAGAGAGCGAGGAGGAGGAGGAGGAGGAGAGAGGAGGAAGAAGCAGAAGAGGAGGAAGAGCTATGAGACAGGGCAGAGAGTGCTCGGCAGCTTTGCCACGTGGGACGGGAAGGTGCTACAGGTGGGTTTGGTCCCCACGATGGGGCTTGGTGGCCCTCGGCTCCAGGCTGTGGCAGCCCCCCGCAACCCCCCATCACCGAGGCTCTCCCCGCTGGCACCAAGCGCTGGGTCTGCTGCARGGGGGGACGCCCGGCTGCTCACCTRAAATAATCTCTCACCTGAAATAATATCCTCGATGGCCCCGTCTTTTCCTTCGTAGATGAGCGGCTCCTTCACCATCTGCTTCTTCTTCAGCTCGGCGATCATGTCCATCTGCTGCCGCTTGGCTTTCTGGATGGGCAGCTGCGGTTGGGGACAGCGCGGGGTGAACGGCGTGGCCTCCCCCCACACCCCGAAAGTGCCCCCCATCTTCACCCCCCACCCAGCTCTCCCCCACCAGGACCTGCTTTGCCCTTCCCCACCGTGCAGCCCGCTCGGGGCTGGAGCGGAGCTGCCCCCCAGGACAGAGGGACACGTGGGGCTCCTTCACCTCGGGCTGGTCCTCGCTGCCGGGAGGGCTGGATTCTGCCTCTTTGGCCGCGGCTTCTTGTTTCTTCCACAGCTCAATGTCCTGCTCTGCTTTCTTGGGAGAGACGCAGGGAGGGTGTGCTGAGCCGGGGGGGTCCTGCCGCGGGACCGCAGCCCCCCCTTCCTCCCCTCGGCAGCCCCCGGCTCACCCCAGCCCAGCTCCAGCATCTCTGACTGCCCTGAAGGGCAGCGCCAAGCCCCAGGGTCTCTCTGCCCCACGAGCCCCCTGTCTCGCATGTGGCTTTTGCTGGTTACCCCAAAGTGGGGTCAGACCCCCCCCAACCCTAAATCCCCTCCCAGCCCCCAGAGACAGGGCACCCCCCCCATCCCCTCCTACCTTGTAGGCTCTGATGAAGCGCATGAACATGGGGAAGAAGGTGGTGGGGGGACTGGTTTTGGGGTTCTCCCCAAAGTACTCCACAGCCGACTCGTATGCCTCCTGTGGGCAGAGACACCCCGATCCGGGGSGCTGGGGCCGGGCAGCAGCACCCCATCGCCCACCACCTCCTTCCAGCCTCTCCCACCTCGCCATCCCCTCCGTACCCCCCTGGCTCCCGGCTCTCCTGCTGGAGCCACGTCCCGAGCGGGAGCCTCTCCCATGGGGCAGAGGCATGAGCAGAGGGCACCCCGGGGTGTCCCCATGTAGGAATGGGGGGGCCCAATCCTGCCCCACAACCCTGCACTACYCCCAGCACCCACCTTGGCGGTTTTGCTGTCAGCCTGCAGCTTCTCCATCACCTCCGAGTTGACCTTGAGGAAGTCCTTGAGCACGGGGCTGTCGTCCTGCCGCATGAACTCCTTGCGGGTCAGCTCCATCCCCTGCTGCAGGCTCCGCACGTCCTGCAACACGCTGTCCAGGGAGACTGCGGGGAGGGCGAGCAGCGCCGGGGTCAGGGCAGGCCCGGAGAGCCCCCCCACCGGGCTGCAGCCTGCCGCGACCCCCCCAGCCCGGTTCCCAYGGGCGCTACCTGTGCCCGCCTTGTCGAGGAAGTGCAGCTCGGTGTGGAAGCCCGTCAGCTCGGGGTACTTCTCCGTGATCACCCGCACCAGGTAATGCAGCAGCGTTTGCTTGCGATCCGTTGACTTCATCTCCAGCAGCTGGGAGAGAGCAGTGTCAGCCCTGACCCGCATCCCACCGCCCCACCTCACCCCTGCTCAGGGCAGGCTCTGGTGGCCCTCCATCCCCACGGCTGGTTCTGCATCCCTCCATCCCCACGGCTGGTTCTGCATCCCTCCATCCCCACGGCTGGTCCCTGCATCCCTCCATCCCCACGGCTGGTCCCTGCATCCCTCCATCCCCACGGCTGGTCCCTGCATCCCTCCATCCCCGTGGCTGGTCCCTGCATCTCTCCATCCCCACGGCTGGTTCTGCATCCCTCCATCCCCACAGCTGGGGGGTCCCTGCATCCCTCTATCTCTCCATATCTGGTCTCTGCATCCTTCCAACCCCATGGCTAGTTCTTCTGTATCTCCATCCCTTTAGCTCCTCCTCATGCCACTCCAACCCTAGAGATGGTCTCTTCATCCCTCCATTCCCACAGCTGATTCCTGTGTCCCTCCATCCCCACGGCTGGTCCCCGCATCCCTTTAGCTCCTCCCCATGCCTCTCCAACCCTAGAGATGGTCCCTGCATCCCTCCATCCCCACAGCTGAATCCTGTGTCCCTCCACCCCTATAGCTGCTCCTTGCACCCTTCCATCCCCACAGCAGGTTCCCGTGTCCCTCCATCTCTACAGCCGGACCCCGTGTCCCTCCATCCCCGCGGCTGGTCCCCGGGCAGTGACAGCGTCCCTGGGCACCAGCACACCGGGCAGCCCCGCGCCGACCCTACCGCGTCGAGGCTCTGCAGCCGGAAGCCGTAGGCTGCCCCGCGCTTGCTGCTGTTCATGTAGTTCCCGAAGGCCAAGACAATCTGCGGAGACACAACGGCTCGGGGACACAACCCGGCACGGATGGGGCACCCTGGGGTTGGGGCAGGGTGCCTACACGCACCCTGGCAGCACCCTGCGTGCACCCGTCCCAGCCCGACGTCCCCCCATCAGGGCCACCACACCCCAAACTCCTCACCTCGAGGATGTTGCGCAGTTTGCTGGAGGACTTGAGGGACATGGAGGCGGCGATGATGGCGTTGAGTTGCTGTGGGTGGGAGGAGAAGAGTGTGAGTCTCGCTGCAGGATGCCACCCCCTCGCAGCCCCCCCACCCACCAACACCCACCGGCATGAGCAGCTGGGCCGTGTCATTGAAGTTGCCCAAGAAGATCATGACGTTCATGCGCTCGGCCAGGCGCGGGATCTTGCTGAAGCGGATCATGAACTGGTCCTCGTCCGAGAGCTCCTCCGGYGGCTGCTGCTCCCGCTCGAACTTCCCGATGAGCGTCCGCTCGTACTCGGTGGGCAGGAAGCGCAGCAGCAGCTCCAGAAAGTCGAGGCTCAGGGCTTGCTGGTCATACCTGCGGGTGGTGGGAAACCCCCAGCACAGTCAGACCCTGCAGCAGGTCCCTCAACCCCCCCTGTCACCCATGGCTGGTTCCCATCTTCCCTCCATCCCCACTGCTGGTCCCTGCATCCCTCCATCTCTCCGTACCTGGTCCCTGCATCCCTCCATCTCTCCGTACCTGGTCCCTGCATCCCTCCATCCCCACAGCTGGTGCCATCTCTCCTCCGACCCCAGCACACCCCACACCATCCCCACCCCTCGGTGTAGCTGGGCTTGCACCCAACCTTCTCCCAACCTTCTCCCATCAAGGAGGRGACACTCACGTCTCGATGGCTGTGCAGATGTCCTGGATGCTGCGGCCGCCCTTGCGAAGGGTGATGGCCAGGTTCTTGGCTCGGTTGGACTCCATGAGGGTGACCTTGCTGGGAGCCTTCTGCGTGGCCTTCACCTTGAGGGCACCGATGTCCAAGCCAGGGCCCTGCGCCTTGGTCTTGAACTGCTCCTCAAARTCACTCATGTCCAGCTCCTGCGGGGAGACAGGGCTGAGGGCACGGCGGGGAGGTGACACAGGACATCTGGGACGAGGACAGGGCCAGAGGACCGGGACAAGGGGGAGAGGAGTGAGTGGATGAAGATGGAGCAAGGGGTTGAGGTCAAGTTGAAGGGATGAGGATGGAGCAAGGGGACAAGGACCCAAGGACAGGGACAGGACAAGGGGACAGGGAGGGTGTATGGAGGGGATGAGGGGACCAGAGGATGAAGATGAGGAAGAAGACATGGACAGGATGTGAGGATGAGGATGGAGCAAGGGGACGAGGACGGGGTGACAGGAGAAAGATGGCAGATCCCATGCTGTCCCTCTCCATGGCACCAAGGAGCTGCTCCAACCTCCGGCTCCTCCCGCAGCCATGGGACACCACGGATGGGTGCAAGGTGGGCACGGGGACAACCTCAGCGTGGGTGCGGCGTGGACTGGGGCACTGGCCCAGCCAAGCACCCTGTGCCCGGACCCCCCCGGACCCCCCGTGTCCTCACCTGCAGCACCTTCTCATCGTTGAGCTCGGTGAAGACGGTGCCATCGATCTGGCTCGGCTTCAGTGCCACCCAGTTGAAGACGGGCATGCGAAACTTGGTCTGAATCGGCTTCTTCACCTTCACTGCGGGGCGACGGGGAGGGGGGGACACGTCACGGGGTGGGGGGGTCCCAAAGCCACCCCAGGGTGCCCCTAGYCCTCGCCTGGGGGACATCCCCACCATCCCTGGGCCACACTCACCTGAACTGCCGGCAGCGTGGGGGG
>JASVER010000116.1:2319786-2355247 GCA_030449065.1 Oceanodroma leucorhoa
GGAGCCGGAGCATCTGCAACGGAAAGAAGAGGTGGGTGAGATGGTGGCAGGGCAGGGCACGGTGCCACCGCCACGTTCCCTCTGCCACCGCGTGACTCGGCGTCCCCGGGAGCGTCCCCGCGCCCCTGCCTCCGCTTCTCTGCCCGGAGACACGCTGCCACCCCCCCTCTGTGCCCGGTGTCCCCACCGGCAYGGGGACATCACGGGCTGCCACCATCCCCCTGCACCCGTGGTACCTGTGCCGGTGGCAGTGCCGGTGGTGGCAGGGCCGGYGGTGGCGGTGGCGGYGGTGGCGGTGGCCTCTCCGGTAACCACGGGGGCCGCTGGGGTTTCTATGACGACGGGGACAATTTCGATGGCGACGTCTCCATCGGGCCCACGCAGGATCTGCACCAACCCCTTCTCCTCCAGCTCCGCCAGCCGCCGCTCCAGCGCCAGCCGGTAGCACTCCTGGGGCTGCGGGGCCGGCGGGCTGGGTGGCCGCGGTGGGCTCAGCTTCTCCTGCAGTGGTGACAAGCCCCGGCACATCACTGGTGTCCCACTGCACCCCTTAAACCCTGCTCCCC
This sequence comes from Oceanodroma leucorhoa, assembly GCA_030449065.1. Taxonomy (NCBI): domain Eukaryota; kingdom Metazoa; phylum Chordata; class Aves; order Procellariiformes; genus Oceanodroma; species Oceanodroma leucorhoa. The sequence continues at coordinate 2,320,353 of JASVER010000116.1, forward strand.
CAGGCACCCATCCCTTCCTCCAGCATCGTAGCACCCATGGGTGCTCACCCGCAGCACCTCCAGCTCCCGCCGCGCCTGGCTCAGCTGCTTCTCCAGCTCCGCTATCTTGGCCATGGAGTCGTTCTCCGCATCCTGCAGCTTCTCCGTTAACTGCGGGGGACGAGGCGACGTCGCTCAGCCCCATCCCCGTCCCTCCCTCGGGGCTTGCGTCAGCAGCTCCTGCCCACGCGCCCACGTCCCACCTGGCTGACGTGCTCCTGCAGCTCCTCCATGTGCTCCAGCACGGCCGTCTTGGTCTCCGAGTCCTCCAGCATGGCCCCCACGTCGAAGACGTTGTCCAGGTAGGCTTGGATCTGCACCTGCAGCTTGTCGCTCTCGGTGAGACGGAGGCTCTGCCATGGGACAGCCGGTGGCACCGTCACGGTCGGTGGTACCCCCTCCAGCACCCACCCACCTCCGGCATTGGGGCTCGGCACCGGGGCGGTGCAGGAGCACCCACCTCCAGGTAGTTGTCCAGCCCCAGGTGGGTGAACTCGTACTGCAGGAAGACGCGGAAGTTCATGTTCTCCACCGAGTGCACCACGATGTTGATGAACTGCATGCAGGCCACCTGCGGGACGGGCACGGGCTCAGCGCGGCCACCGGGATGGCACTATGGCCCGGTGGTCCTTGGGGACACGGTGCCCCGGGGATCGCGAAGTGGATCGGTGGCCCTCGGGGACACAGTGCCCGTGGGGAATGCATGGTGGTTTCACAGCCCTGGGGACATGGGGACCTGGGGAAGGACCAGCAGCTCAGCAGCCCTTGGGGACACGATGCCCTGGGGACAACACGGTGGCTCAAGTAGCCCTTGGGGACACGATGCCCTGGGGACAGCACGGTGGCTCAAGCAGCCCTTGGGGACACCATGCCCTGGGGACAGCACGGTGGCTTGGCAGCCCTTGGGGACACGATGCCCTGGGGACAGCACGGTGGCTCAAGCAGCCCTTGGGGACACGATGCCCTGGGGACAGCGGAGCACCAGCCCCACCAGCCGCTCACCATGAAGTCGATGTTGGTGTCCTCGTTTCGGAAATACTCCATCAGCTTCTCGAAGCGGTTCTTCTCCCCGCAGACCTGGGGTGGGAGCAGGGGCCTGAGGGCCAGGAGGGACACGGCCAGGGTGGGCACCCAGGGGGGTAGCGGGGCAGGGGGCACCCGCTGGTGACCACCGTCCCAGCCCTGCCAGGTGCTGCCTAGCGCCTGGTCCAGTTGGGACATGGCCCTGGGGACACACGCTGGCATGGGGACATCAAGTCCAATGGCTGGAGCATCCGCAAGCGAGTCATGGGATGGGCATTTTTAGGATGGAGGATACACCAATGATGCAGGGCTCGGCCACACAGAGGGAAACTGAGGCACGAACCCAGCTGGAGCACGGGTGGCAGCGTGGGGACCGCGCGTCCCTGCTGGGGACTCACCTCCTTGAAGTTGTCGAAGGCGGCCAGGATGATGTCGTGGCCACCTCGGACCAGGCAGACGGCGGCCAGCAGCTCCAGCACCAGCGCCTTGGTCCTGCGGAGACACGGGGCGCGAGGGGGTCGGGGCCGTGGGGCGGGCGAGGGGACGGAGGGACAGGAGGACGGGGGATGGGTCCTACCTGGCGTTCTTGTTGTTGAGGCTCAGGGTGATCTCGTTGACGCAGGCTGGGTGGTTCATCACCAGGGTGAAGCCAGACTTGGCGGGGTGAAAAAGAGCATTAATGGGGTCGTGCATCCTCCTGTCCCCACCCCAGGGATGCTCCAGGACTTTGGGACATCCCCATGCCACGTCCCCACCAGACATCAGGTTGAGTGAGGACATCTCAGATCAAGGGGATGGAGAACGGGTCCCACCCCCAACCCTGACCCCAAAGAYGGCCCTGCAGGGGGCTGGAGACTTTTGGGGGAGCCCCAGGTGGGTCCCCGAGGACGCTGCCCTCTCCCACCTGGTAGTTCATGATGGCGCGGAGACACATGATGCAGACGTGGACGTCGTCCTTCTGGCTGACGAGGCGGGAGTTCCTCAGCGCCTTCCTGCTGTGCGAGGGGTTCAGCCTGGGCGGGCGAGAGGGCGGCTGAGCGGGGGCCGGGGGGCGGCCGGGGGGTGCAGCGCAAGCGGGGAGGGGGCAGCGCGCGGGTGGGTGGCAGCGGGGAGCCAGGGGGGGACACCAGGGGACCCGGGYGGTTGCGTCCCCACGGGAGAGCCCCCCACGTCCACCCCCGTCTAYGAGCCCTGGGGCTGGTGGGGTGATGGGGGGTGGGATGGAGGTCGGGTGCCCCTCGTGCGCAGGGGTGGTCTCGGAGGCTCACCGGGGCGGGTAGGAGCTGCCGGGTGACCTGGGGCTACTGTCCCCATCGCTGCCCGGGGCGCTGCAGGGGACGCTGGGGTGGACGTGGCGGAGGAGGGTGTGGATGTGCTGGTTCGAGAGGCAGCAGCTGGAGGCGCGTTAGAGCCTGCAGGACAGGAGGGAGAAACGGGGCTCCCGCGTGGCYCCTGGGACACCCGGGCTTGGGGACGCAGGTGGGGGACAAGGGCCGGGACCCCCCGCGGGTGCCACGTCACTCCTGACCTGTCCCTGGGGCTGGGGGGACACCCCGGCTCCTCCGGAGCTGCTGGCAGGCGGCGAGGGTCCCCCGCGGTCCCCGAGGTGCCACGTTACGGCTCCCGGGGTGGCCACGGTGGGGTGTCCCCTAGGACCCCCCCTGCCCGCCGGGGACGCCCCGCAGGCACCGTCCCCAATGCCGGTGACCGGTAGTGGGTTCCCGTCGGGGTGTCCCCGTCCCGCCAGCGCCCCGGCCCCGTCACCTACCGTCAGCGCGTCCCCGGCAGCGTGCAAGAGAAGAGCGGGGTTAGAAGGGGGCTGCGGGGGCGAGCGGAGCCAAGCGAGAGCCACCAGCCGCCGGGACCGGCTGCGGGGGCGCAGGCCCGTTCCTCCACCCCGGTTTTAAACCGGGGGGGGAGCAATTTGCTCCCCCAAAATCTCAAGCACCTCCAATTTTTGTTTATTCATGGGTTATGCCCAGAGCATCCCACAACGGTCACAGCACCGGGCTGGGGGGACTGATCCAGCCCAGCTCCCGGCAGGTTTATCCCTTGCGCACACAGAYGGGGACGTGGCTTTGTCCCCCCCAAACCAGCTCTGGGCACCCATTTTTTAGGACCAGGCCTGCGTCTCCCTGCTGAGCCCCTCTCCAAGCATGGCGCGGCCGGGGGTGCAGCAAGGCAGAGAGCGGGGGGACACGGCGCGGGGACGGGGGGGACACGGGACCACGCGTTACCTGACGGTGAGGTGCCGCACTTTGGAGGAGCCCTGGGTGGGGGACGAGGAGTTGCTTTTGCTCAGGTCCTCCAGCGACCGCTCCAGCACCTTGCCCTTGTCGGAGCCCGGGCTGCCGTTCTCRGCACTCTCCATGTCATACCTGGAGGCCCATGGGGACACAGGTGACATGTGGCACCCCAGTATAGGCAGGCACCTCCCTGGGGTCCCCAGGGCTGGGGACGTGGGCATGGAGGTGGTGGGGATGCTCTGCTCAACCCCAGCCGTGGAGCATCCTCATCTCCATCACTCCGATGATGGGGGAGAGCACCCCGGGACCCCCCCAGCCCCTCTGAGTCCCAGGGGAGGCTGATTCCRGCCTTGGGGAGGGGGCACCCAGTGGGGACGTACGTGACGGAGCACTGGGCGAAGGCGAGATACTCCAGCAGCACGTCCAGCCCCTTGTTCTCCTCGTTGAGGAACTCCTGGACCCACCTGGGGGGTGCAGGGGGTTAGTGGGCTCCACCAGCCCTCCTCATCCTCCCTTCAGCCCCACCAGCGGAGCCACCCTCTGGTCAGAGGTCCCCAGCAAGGGTGGGACATGCTGGGGGACATGAGGTGGCACCGTGAGCTGGCACCTCTCCGAGGCAGGTGGGTGCCACAGTGACCCCTGCTCCTGATGCCCGGAGGACACAGCTCAAGGGCTCTGCTGCCACCACTGCCACCGCTGCCACCGCTGCCACCGCTGCCACCACTGCCACCGCTGCCACCATGACAGGACAGCCTGGCCCTGGGTGGCAGGACCATGGGCACCCACGGCTCAGCACCCACCACACCGCAAGGGCACCCAGGGTGGGGACCAGGGTGCATCCTGGCACCCAGGGGGGACCAGAGAGTCAAAATGGGGTTCAGGTCCCGCAGCACCTATGGCACAGCCGGCTGCTTCAGCACCCCCGAGCTCCCATCAGAGCCACCCCAGAGGGGCAGGATGAGGCCACCAGCCTCCACATCCCGCTGTCACCCTCACAGCCAGAAGCCACTGGCACACCAGTCCGTGTCCCAGCAATGCAGGGGACAGCAGCCACGGCCGGGTGACAAYGAGGACACCCCCAGGTCCCCTTTCCTTACCCGATGTAGTTGGTCCTCAAGGAAATCTCCAGCTCCCGGAGCACCTGYGTTGACTCCTGCACTCGCCTCTTGAACTGGGGGACGGGGAGAGCCGTTGGCACYGTCCCTGCGCCCGACCCGGGATGGGGACAAGGGGTGGAAGGGGGAGCCCTCACCTTCCTGCTTACACCACCCGTGTCCACGTAGCTCTTCAGCTTCTGGATGTAGGCGGACGGTGGGTTTTTCACCTGGAAACGCTCCTACGAGCCCCAAAGAGAGGCTGAAACCGGGCCACCCGTGGCACGGGGACATGTCACCGTCCCTGTGGCAGCCACCATGTCCCCGTCCCCGCCCCCGCGCTGCAGCAGATGGTCGTGCATCAATGTTTAATTAGGTTAATAAGGCGCTGTCTCGCTAACGGAGATGGGTGTCGGTGCTCGGCACGTGCTGGGTTGATGCCTGCACCGCGAGTGGCACTTGGGGACAGGGACAGCACCGGGGATGCCGTGACGCCCGGACCTCACCTGGTCACAGATGAGCTCCCACTTCTTCTCGTTGTCRTACTGGTTGAGCAGCTTCATCTTGTCYGGGGGCAGGTTCATGGAGTTCTGTGGGGTGATGGGTGTCAGRGTTGGGGGGTCACCCCCAAATACACCCTCCCAGGGCTGTGGCACCTGCTGCTTGCCCAGCACTGGGTGTCCTKGCTCAGCGGTGGGATAATGGGGACACGAGTGGGAGGATGGGGACATCGGTGGGAGGAGGGGGACATCACCAGCCCCAGGACGTTAGCATCCCACCAGCCATGGACCCATCAGCAACGTCCCCACCTGGGGGTCCCTGAGGCGGAGGACGTGGGGTGTTAGTGGGGGACAGGAGTTAAAACTGGACCCGTCCATCCATGTTATGAGTGCGTGATGCTCCCGGCCTCAGCCAGCCCAGTGCCCATCCCTGGCAGAGCCGCTCGGGGTGAGGGTGAGGGACAGGGACATGGGCCCCACTCAAGGGTGACGGTGACCTCCGAGTCCCCCCGCCGTGGGCATGTGATGAGCCCRGCTGGTGAAATCAGTGTTTCTTTAGAGACATGATGTCAAGGCAGGGCCTGGCGTGTCACCACGTCCCTCTGTGCCACCGTTGCACAACCCCGGCCCCCGCCGCCCCCCCCGGGGCCGCCCCGGCAGGACGTGACGCGGTTTCCGCTCTCGGAACGGCACGAGGCGGCTGCCGAAACTGCACCACGGCCGGGGGCTCTGGGGGGCCCCGGGTGCCGCTCCTGCCTCTGGGGTKCTCGGGGACACACGGGCCCCCCAAGGGACACCACAGGGTGACCGGCAGAGCCTTTGATGGAGCACCCACTGTGGCCTGGGTCATGCTGGGAGCTCAGCTCGGGTCACAGCCGATTTAATTGCCCAAAAGACCCATTTCTTGGTGATCTGGTCCCTGGGGGAAAAGCAGGAGCTGAGGCAGCTGCTCRCCTGGAGAGCCCAGGCAAGTTGGCACGATGGCAGGCGGAGGCGACGCACAGCCCCAAGTCACCCTTAACCTCCAGTTTTGGGGTCCCCTGATATTGAGGGTGGGGATGTGGGGGTGCATGCACMCCTGGGACACCCGTGTCCTTAGGGAAAAGGCATCTCACAGGGGTTTGGTTGCCCACAGAGGAGCAGGTCCAAGAGGAGAGGTGCCATGGTGGCAGGCAGGAGCGGAAACCTCGCCGCCCGCCTCCACTGAGGACCTGTCGAGCTGCTTTCGCAAGAAGCCAAAGCCAGGAGACGTGGGCGGAGAGGAGCCAGCGCTCGGCTGGATTTGGCCAGGGGATGGTTCGCACGGAGAGCTGGGCAGGGAGGGTAAAATTAGGCTGTGGGGTCAGAAATAGCCTCATTGCGAAGCTGCCGGGGCTGCACCTGAGCTACTGGGTGGCTCCCGGGATGGGCAAGGTGGTAGCAGCACCTGGATGTCCCCTTTGCTGGAGAGCCCTGTCCTCAGGGTCCCCAAGCTGCCATCCTGGGGATGGATGAGCCCCTCCCGGAGGGTCAGCCCAAGGGACAGGGCTGTGCCGAGAGGGACCACGCACCCAACCACCCCACCCAGGGCTCCGGCAGCACCCGTGGCACCCTCCGTGGGACACTCTGTCGGGTGCTCTCAGCGGAGAGGGGATGGTGGCACCCACCATGTGGACCATCTCTTCCAGTGACCACGCGTGGGACCTGGAAACACCAGGACCAACCGTCACCGGTGGGCCAGGACCTCCCGTGGGCTCCCTGCCGCGAGGATGCAGGCGGGGCAGGGGATGTCCCTGAGGAGGTGGCTCTGCCACCGAGCCCTGCGGTCCCTTCCTCGCAGGCAGGGCTGGGCCGGGTGGCAGGATGTGGCACAGTTGGGGTACAAACTGGGTGGTGGCTGCCTCCCGCCGCGGCCCCGGGCGGGCACGTGGAGCCGGGGGGGGAGGAAGCGGCTCCGCTGTGGTCCCCGGCGTCAGCCGGCAGCGCGAAGAAACCAGTTCTCGTTTCCTGCCGGGGAGGGGGGGACCGGTGCTGCGGGAGGTGTGGGGCAGGGCGGGTGATGTGGGTCCGGGCGGGAGACGTGGGGCAGGGCGGCAGCTGAGCACCTCGGAGGTGGCAGAGGAAGGACTTAGTCCTCCTCCTCTTCCTCCTTGGGGGACAAGGATGGACAGCAGCTACATCCCACCTCCCGTCATCCAGCACCCAGCACCCTCCAGCCAGCACCCAGCACCCTTGTCCCACCCCAGGGTGGGGCTTCCCCATCCTCCCCCCCCAGCCTGCCAGCAGTGTCACAGCCCACCGCGTTACTGAACAGATGCCATCAAATGTCCCCCGCCAACCCTGCTGGGACACGAGGTGCCACGGAGCCCACGGTGCCATCCCACCCACGCCCGGCGCCAGGATGCGGCCGGCTGAGACCCCCCATCTCAGCCGACACCGGCCGTGGGGTTGAGCTGGGCTTTACCCTACACCTAAAACTAAGACTGGGGGGAGGCAAAGCAGCACCTACATCATTTTCCGGTACGAAAAGACCTTTTCATATCGCAGCACCCGCAGCGCCGGGGCTGCCGATGGCAGGGGGGGACGGAGCTATTTTGGGTGTCAGACACCTTCTTTTTGTTCCGCACGTGAGCAGGCAGAGCCGAGCGGAGCCGGGCTCTGCACCAAACACCAGCGCAAAAAATTCAAAGCGTCCTTTACGGAAGTGTTTGCTCTGCAAAACACCGACGGGCTCGAGTGAAAACCAGGCTGAAGCCAGGGAGCATCGTTTCTGGGGCACGTGGGGGATGTGCATCCACGGAATGGGGATGGAAAGCCTCGATGGCACGTGGTACGGGAGAACATCCTGCTCCGGACATCGAGTACCAACCCTGCCTGCCACAGGGAATGGGCCTGAGTGACCCCGAGATGGCGGTTCAGGGGCTTCCACCGGCCGGTTGGCCATGAGAAGGACTAGTGTCACCGGGTGCCCGGGCTGGTGGCCGATGGACCACGCCACTCCTGGGATGCTCCATCCCTTGTGGCCATGGAGCGCGATGCTCCCACCCAAGGGGGTTTGGGGCATGCCCAGCCCCGTGGTGCCAGCTGTCCCACGATGTCCCCTCCAGCGACCCCGACTGCCACCGGATCCGTCCTCCTGCCTCTTCCCAAGGCTCAGCGCCGGGCACCCACCCAGGGCTCTCCCAACCCCCAGTGTGCAGCAAGCCGGGCTGGGTGACACTCCCAGGACCGGCTCATCCCGCCAGGGAATCCCTGGATCCGGCCGGGTCCCAAACCCCCCATGTGCCAGGCAGGGATAAGCCAGTGGAGGAGCAGACGGGTCCCCACCGATGGCTGGATCCTGCTGCAACGGTGGCGAGGAGCGGGCTAAGGGGTGAGCGACCGCTAGAAGCTGCTCCCGGCTCTATTTTAAGAACAAGCAGAAGCTGCTCTCGGCACAGGCTGGGGAGACGAGCCTGACCCAGCCACCGCGCCCGCGTCCCCACCGGACACCTGCCTGCCCACCCTGCGCCCGCGCACGGCGGGACCCCTGCGCCCGGACACCCTCCGGAGCCAGCCAGGGCCTGAGCCAGCCGCTACGGCAACGCTCAGCTCACAGGCCGCTTCCCTTCCCATCCGGGGCACACGTCCCCCGTGGGGACACCCCACCGCAGCCCCCACGGCACCCAGCTGGACCTGGCCACCATGCCGGGACTGGGCTGGGGACAGATCCAGCAGAAAGCCAAGCATCAGTTTTCTTTCCCAGTTGAGCTGAGGCCGACACGGCAGCCGGGGCTCGCTGGTGACCGGTCCCACTGCTGGGGCCAACAGCACATCTGCAAACATCTGTAAACATCTGCAGCGGTGACGTTTGCCGCGCTCTCCCCCAGTTCCCAGAAGAAGCATCAGCAAAGTCGCCGCCAGCAAAACCTTCTGGCCGGAGCAGCCCCCGTCCCCACCACCCACCGTCCCCAAGGCTCCAGCCGAACCCTCCCAGCTATTTTCGGCTTCACCTCCACCACACCCTCGACTCACAATTTCATTTATATATYCCCGATTGCTACCTCTTGATGTGCAAAGTGGGGAAAAAATCCCAGCTGYTCCGAGCGGGAGCATCCGAGCATCCCCATCCCAGCAGCAAAGATGCTCCCTTTCCTCCGCTCCATCCCCAAAAAGTCACCTCGGCACATCCCAAACCGCTTGGCACGGGGACAATCCTCCCGTCTGCTCTGCCAAAGCGGCATCTGCCACAGTGCCCTAGCTGGGAAGAAGCCAACTTTTGGGGAATAAAACTAAATTCCTCATTTCTTGGCACGTGATGGGTTTATCCATCCCCTTCCTGGTGGCAGTTTGGATCCCCTGGGCTCTCCCGTTGGCTTTTCTGCCAGGTTTTGCCCTACCAGCTCTCCCAGTTTGGGATGTCCAGCCCAAAACTGGTTTGTGCCAAGGGGCATTCACAGCATCGCCGTAGCCGTGGCAACGTGCCGGCTCTCGATCATGCCCCACCGAGAGATTCCCAACCCAACACCTCCTGCTCCATCACTGATCTCACAAAGCTCAGGAGGTGGAAAAATTGAATTCCGAGACAAGGAACGTGGTTGGGGTGGGTGAGGGCGGAGGAACCCCCCATCCCTGTCCCTCCGGGGGTCCCGCTGCCCCCCCCRGCCATGGGAAGGGGGAAGGGAACCTGTGAAAGGAGGAAGCGAGATTGGGACAGCCGATTTCACAAGACACCCAGTTCCCGTCTGGCCAAAACCCAGCTCCCTGTGTCCCCCCAGCTCCCGGGAAAGGGCTTTCCCTCGGGATGGAGGAGGTCTGGGTGGTGGCGAGGGCCTGGAGCAGTGCTTTCCCCCTTTTCCGATCATTTTTGGGTTTAGGATTTCCAACCTGCTGCCACCCAGCCAGGCGGAAAGCGCCATTTCCTGACGCCTCGCAGCAGCAGCGGAAGCACCCCGAGGTCCCCGTCCCCTCCTGCCACCGCTGCGGCACCCGGGAGCCATCACAGGCGCCGCCACCCAGCCACCCGCCACCCTCCGCGCCCCCAGCGATGGGCGTCCCACGGCAGGACAGCAAAGCCCCATCCTTGGGGATTTCGGGGGTCCCGTGCGGGTCCCTGCCTTGCAAAGCCCTTTGCCATCATCCCCCCCGCGGCCATACCGAGCCGGAGCTGATGCTGCCGGTGGCGGAGAGGTGGCAGCGGCTCTGGCTGCGATGCCTGTCCCCAAATAATCCTCCTATAAATGTCACGAGATAAAAAAGCTTCCAAATAATTTGCGCTCAGGGTGGGATGGTGGATCCCACCGAGCAGATCCTGGTGTACCAGCATCTGTGGGAGCTTTTGCCCACRGCTGCTCCCGGCACAGGGTCAGCAAACGGGCTCCGGCTCCCGCCGGGGGATCAAGGGATTAAAGCAGCAATTTTTTTTCCCCGCTCCCAGYCTGACCCTCCACCACGGAGCATTTTTGGGGAGGGCATGGATACGGGATGGAGCGTGCCCCGGCTCCCGTGGTGGTACCACGGCCGGCTCGGCGCGAAGGTCACGGCCGGCCGGCCCCGCTCAAGGACGGAGGGGAGCGAGCGGGAGCTGATCTCCCGCAGCTCCGAGCGTCTCAAGGAGCTGCCATCCCACGGGAACGCGGCTTCGGCATCGCCCGCTGCTCCCCCCACGGCCGGAGCCGGGGAGGCCGGGAGCGATGCCGGTGGTTTTCCCCGGGGAGAACGGCATCGGGGAGGAAGAGGAGAAGGAGGAGAGGAGGAGGAGGAGGAGGAGGAGGAGGAGGAGGTGAGCCGAGCGCTTTGACATCCGCAGCACCGGCTGCCTGCAGCACGCTGCCGGCTCCGGGCCCTGCCACCGCCGGCTCCCCGCCATGGCGGAGCGGCCCCGGGAGCCGGGGAGCCGGGGTCACCCCAACAGTTTAGGGCCGGATCCCCCCCCGCCGTGAGAGCAGCGGGGAGGCAGCACCGGGTGTGGGGCATCCCTCGGGCAGGGTGGGGCACCCCCGTGAATAAGAGGGTGGGAGAGGAGARATGATTAATAATAAAAAATAATTAAATAAGAAAAATTACTAAATATAATAATCGATAATGAAATACAATAATAACTAAAAATATTATAATGATGCTAATGATGATGCTAACGATGACCACAGCAAGCCCGGGCAGGGTTTCGGGCTCCCCCCCCCGAAGCAGGGGTGCCCCCCGGCCCCCCCCGACCCCCGACTCACCAGGACGCGGCCGAAGCGCTCCTCCAGCTCGGCGGCGGCGGGCATGGGCTGCCGGGCGGGCGGCGGGGCGGCGGCGGCGGCGCTGGGGGGGGGCACCGGCGGCCGGCTGTCGCCCCCTCCATGCCCCCGGCCGCGTTGCCCATGGCGGGGTGCGGGAGCGGCCGGCTCGGGGGTTCTCCTTCCCCCCCTCGCCGCTGCTGCTCTCCGGCGTTTGCAACTTCTCCGGGGCGTTATCGCGCTGTAGACGCCTCCCCCCGCCCCCCCGCCCCGGCGGGCAGGGCTGCCCGGCCCCGGCCCCGCCGCCCGGGGGCTCGGGTATCTCCTGCTCCATTTTATCCCACTTTATCTTATCTTATTCTATGTTATCTGATTTTATTTTATTTTTTATTTTTATTTTTATTTTTTAATTTACTTTCATTTTATTTATTTACATTTTTATTTCATTTTTAATGCATTTATTATTTTAATTTTTAGTGTATTATATGATTTAATTTTTATTTCATTCTATTAGTTATCTTATTTTTTAATTTCAATTTTTATTTTATGATTTTATTTTATTTTATTATTCAATTTTACTTTATTTTTATCTTATTTATTTTATTTTATTATTTATTTATTTACTTTTAAAATTTTTAATTATTTATTTTAATATTTTATTTTATTATTTCATTTTACTTTTAAATCTTATTTATTTTATTTTATTTGCTTTTTAATTTTACTTTACTATTTTATTTTTTTTTAATTTTATTTTATTTTATTATTTTATTTTATTTTTTTAAGGGGCAGATGGGAGCAAGGAGGGCAGCCAGGAGGTCTTGGGCTCCCTCCCTTCTTCCCCTCTCTCCCCACCTCGGCCACCACAGGAGGGAAAGCTGAGGCTGAGCAAACTCGTTGCACCCCTGGGCAGCCCACTCTGCGCAGGGGACCTCTGGAGTGTGTGACACCGGGTCTGGGGGCTCCCTGGGCCAGGGCTGGCATGGTGCGGGCAGGGGATGGCCCTGCCAGGAGGGACAGATCCTGATGGCCCAGGATGCTCCCGCTTTGCCGCCGGGCCGGGATAAAGCCGGACGAGCAGAACCACCTCGCCCAAGGGTGCCATGGGCAGGGGGCACGCGGGGATGGAGCTGGCATTGCCACCCCGCCGGCTCTCCCAGGGGAGCCGCAGCACCCACCGCCTTCGGCAGAGCATCCCCCGCGCACGGCCGGGGATGTTTCACCCCATCAACACGCAACTCCTGCCTGCTCCCTGCCCGCGCAGAGCAAGGCATCTCCCCACGGCTCCTGCCGCACCGGCATCGGTAACTGTAGCTCCGAGCCGCTGCCAGGCCATGGAGCACATTATTCCACTGAGATTTGGTGAGATTTACTGAGATTTGGCGAGATTTGCTGAGATTTGGCGAGATTTGCTGAGATTTGGTGAGATTTGCTGAGATTTGCTGAAATTTAAGATTTGAGGAGAGATCTGCTGAGGGGTGGGTGGAGGACAGATTCAGGTGGGATCCTGGGACCCCCAGGATCGGCCGTGGTCCGGAACCCCCCGYGCAGCCCCGGGGCCAGACGCCAGCATTACCACGTCCGTCCGGCTCTCGTGGCACCTCCTGTTCTGCAAGACCTGCCGAGGTGTTGGGGCAAGGTGCTCGGCACCACAGAGACCGGGGGAACACGCCGGACCTGTTCCTCCAACCTCTCCCGCCCTCTGCAAACCCCAAATTCCAGCCGGGGGACGCGCGACGGGAGCAGGCAGCTGCCACCAAAGCAGGCAGCTGCCACCGATTCCCGAGCTGCCCTTGGCGCGATGCTGCGTCCTCCCCATCATCTCCCGGGGTTTGGGAGGTCGGAGAGGAGCCGTGGGCGGCTCAGCGGCACCGGAATTGGGGTCACCCACATTTGGGTTCGTTCCGATTTTCCAAAGCTCAATTTTGCAGTTGAAATCTCTTCATTTCGTTAAATATTTCAGCATCTCATTAAATATTTTGCATTTAATTCCCTGATCCTGGTTTTTAAGGGAAGGCGTTGCGACGCTCTGTGGGGACGGGGACGGCCACTCCAGCGCAGTCCCAGAGGTGTGCCCAGGAGGGCAGATGTCACCAGGACCATGTGTGAGGACCAGGACTTTCACCCAGAGCTGTCCCACACTGGGCACAGACTCTGCTATGGGGCAGGGGGTCTATGGGGACCCCAAGGTCTGGATCCCCCCGTGAGCAACCTGCCTGCGTGCCGGGGTGAAACCTGAGTGCTGTCAGAGCACCCACRTTCACGCTGGCAACACCTTCCTGACCACAGCTGGAAAAGGGTGCAAGGACCTTTCCTGATGGGAAGCACCAGGGTTGGGATTCCAGCTGGGGATGCAGGGTAGGATTGGAGACCCCCACGCAGGAGACTCGGCGTGGGCCRAGCCCGATGAGAGATGGGTGCTAGGACAGGTCCCAGGCTGCCTGCTGGGCCAGGCAGGGCCAGGCTTTGATCTCAAAGGTTCCACCAGGTCCCTCCAGACTTGGGGTGGGATGCCCCATTGTCAGGGGCAAGTGCGATCAGAGCAGCAGGCAGGGCTGGGCAGGATGGGGTTGACATGAGGGACAGCTATGGTTCTCCATCCCCAGGAGAAGCAGCGACGAGGCCAACAGTACCATCTCCTGGCCATGGGGAGGGCTGCGATGGCAGGATGAAGGCCATGAAAGCAGGGCGTGAAATGGGGGCTGTACATTGSGAAGGACAAGGCTTGTGGCCCCCTTTGGACGGGGAGGTGTTTGACGAGGGATTTGGGGTTGCGCTGATCCCCGTGAGCATGGTACCGAGCTGCAAAGAGGGAGCCCAGTCCTGGTTTTTGGGCTGCTGGAGGTCCTTGGTGCAGGTTGGACATGGTAGTCCTTGCACCAGCGATACCAGGAGGATGAGAGCGGGGAGCACCCTGCTCACCCCTCATCTCAACCCCAGAGATTGAGATGCCTCCGGAGATGGTAGACCAGCCAGAGTGCCTGTGGTCCCTTGGTTGGGGGACTTCATGGCTCCTATCTGCTCTTCTCTTGGGCCAGCCCTGCACAACCCATCCTGGGCACTGCACCTTGGGGTGATGGTTGTTCAGCTCCTGTGACCACGAAGAGCCTCCTGACCCCCCAGAACCTGKCTGGGACCTGGCCATGCCCTTTGGGAAGCGAGGACACCCCGCTTTGCTCGGGGAGCTTTTCTGAGAGACGAGTGCATCACAACTCGGGTATTACTGATGTTCCTTCATCACTTACAGCTTCTCTCTTCATTTAACTGCCTTTGCATCGGTTGCTACCAAGTCTTCATACTCTCATGTCTTCTCTACTTWCACCACTTTTCTGGTGTTTGACTTGCAATATGTGAAGGCTTTTATCTGACAATTCAAATTACGTGGTGGCTGTTCACTGCCTGCTTATAGTCCTTAAAAAAACATTCTAGAAATGAGGTGTTCAAATAATCGTCTTCAATACGTGCCCAGGGCTAATTTTTATTTTACATTAAGGTTGAGTTCAGACTTASGTTTGTTTTCTTAATTAATTCCAATTCACTGGAAAACACGCAAGCAGGACATCGGACTCTTCTGTTTTTTTCCCCTGATTTTGCAGGTCCACCAAAAAAATACTATTTCTTGATATTAGAGCTACCCAGGCAATATTTCCTCATCCAAATAAGCATTCCTAGACCTAGATTGTGCCGCCCAGAATAAACCCAAGATTATCACRATAACTTGGCACTGAAGGATTAAGCTCCAGAAGCTTGAGGATATTTGGACAGCTGACCCCACCTCACATACCTCCAAGGAGCTGGACCTTGCGGTACCTGAGACAGGGAGGGAACCGTTTCTCAAAGTTCCCCAAGGGCATTGCTCTTCCTTTCTGTCTTGATGGAGGATTGATGACGATTTGAGGACCAACTCTGAAGTTGTGGCTGAAGTGAAGGTCAACCTAAGAGTCTTTCTTGATGGAAGGATCAAGATCTTAATGCCTTTGCCTCTGAGATGTTGAGATTGGATTTCTATTTTCAGCGCTGCTGAATTTCTCAGTGGCTGTAATGACTTCCAGGTATAACTCCACTCTTCATTTAGTCCGTTGCTTTCTCAAATGCACATTTTAATGTGTTAAGCCATGGGAAGCAGTAGAAGGAGAAGAAACCTGTGCCTTCTGTCAGTAAATCAGCTTCTTCTGTAGGTAAATCAGTTTTTACAGTATAAAACCAGGATTATAGACAGAAAGCTCATGTCTGGAGTCCTGGGACATGGATTTTCAGGGCTGCAAGGAGTTTGGAAAACAGATGAAGATAAACATAGCTCCCAACCAGAAATATTTTGATAATGTCACATGGTAAATAGCTCATCAAGGGATTGATTATACGCAACTTGGTGTTTGCTTATCATCTGCAGCTTGAAGGCAATCGGCTTGGTTCCCAAGGGATGCGTGTGAGCTCAGAGYCTGTGTAACGAGGAAAACACGGAATAGATAACGGGTAAAAATTGGGATATGATGTGTGTAAACATCAAGAGAAGAGCAGTAGAGGAGAAAGGRGTTCCAGCCTCCCCCTGTTCCTCTGGGAAGGGAAAACAAATGCCATGGATAGAATATGGAATATTTTTGTTTGTTTATTTGTTTCTAAGGAGCTTCTACTCCAACTCAGAGCAGTGAATCCACTTCTTCCACTGAAAGCATGAGAGGAACGGAAAGCAGGTGAGCTCTGTCAGGAGATGTCTCACCCGCCCGTTAAAGAGCCATGATCGAACCCTGCGTGGAATGACCTGTAGCATGCCAAGCAATGAAAACATCAAGGTGGCCTCACCATCATTGGGAGGGGTCCCCAAAAGGGCTCCCCGTGCTCCGGCTGGAGGTCTGTGCACCAGCTTCCAAATTAAGTTCCCTCTTCAGTTGCATCTACTGTTTCCAACAAGGGAAGAGACCACCCAGTCCTGGGCAGAGCATGTTACAACTCTGACCACACCACGGYGTGGTTCTCCTGCTTCCCATGGTCAGATGTACCCAGAAGCAGCCATCAGCCATGGACGTTATTAACAGGAACGGGCTTTTGCCACAAAAATTCAAGTCAGGCCTGGGTGCTGATAAAGCCTTGTCAGCTGGAGAGTCGATGCCACAATAACGGGACAGGAAGGTGACAGCACCCCTCCCTGTTAGCCCAAGAGAAGAGCCRATAAGAGCCATGAAGTCCCCCAACCRAGGGACCACAGGCGCTCCGGCTGGTCTACCATCTCCGGAGGCAGCAGGATGCCAAATCCTGATATGGAAACCTCCTGCYGTGGTGGCCATCAGCTTCCTAGAGGGTTCAGCAAACTATCTGAAAGTGGGTTTGTCATTGCCGGCCCAGCAGCGGCTCTGATGGTTGGTGTCCCTTTCATTCATGTCCCGTGAGTGCTCCCAGCCAGAGCTCTCAGATGTGTGTCCCCACCGTGGTTGTGAGAGTGGGTGGATTCAGTTCTGTTTAATAAAAATAACACTTTCCTCCTACCCCCCTGTGGCCTCACCAAACAGGGGTGGAGCAAGAGGAGGAGGAAGGGTTGAAGCTGGGCCTCAGGCACAGGGCTGGACCACTCCAACCAGGGCACCTTCAGGAGTCCTCCGGCATCAGCATGTGCTGGAGGAGAGCAGCCCCCAGCCCAGCTTCAACAGGTGGGTTTTCACAGCATCACAGGATGGTTGAGGTCGGAAGGAACCTCTGGAGGTCATCTGGTCCATCCCCCTGCTCCAGCAGGGCCACTTAGAGCAGGTTGCCCAGGACCATGCCTAGACAGTTTTTTAATATCTCCAGGGATGGAGATCACACAACCTCCCTGGGCAACTGGTGCCAGCGCTCCATCACTAGTAACAAAGCGATGAGGTTCAGAGGGAACCCCCTGTGTTTCAGTTGGTGCCCATGGCCTCTGGGCACCACCGAGAAGAGCCTGGCTCCATCCTCTCTGCACCCTCCCTTCAGGTATTTATGTATATTGATGAGACACCCCCCCCGAGCCTTCTCTTCTCTTGGCTAAACAGGCCCAGCTCTCTCAGCCTTTCCTCACAGGTGAGGGGCTCTAGTCCCTCCATCATCCTTTACTGAACTCTCTCCAACATGTCCATGTCTCTCTTGTACTGGGGACCCCAGAACATGATACAGTCCTCCAGGTGTGGCCTCACCAGTGCTGAATAAAGGGAAGCATCACCTCCCTCCACCTGCCACCAATACATTGCCTAATGCAGCCCAGGACACCATTCACCTTCTTTGCAGCAAGGGCACATTGTTCATAGTCAACCTGGTGTCCAACAGGACCCCCAGGCCAAGCTCCTTCCCAGCTGGAGGAGGCTGAAGGTCACATAGCAGTTAGAATCATAGAATCATTATTAAGGTTGGAAAAGACCTCTAAGATCATCAAGTCCAACCATCAACCCAACACCACCATGTCCACTAAACCATGTCACGTCTACATRTTTTTTGAATGCCTCCAGTGATGGTGACTCCACCAATTCCCTGGGCAGCCTGTTCCAATGCCTGACCACTGTTTCAGTAAAGAAATTTTTCCTAATATCCAATCTAAACCTCCCCTGGTGCAACTTGAGGCCATTTCCTCTCGTCCTATCGCTTGTTACTTGGGAAAAGAGACCAACACCCGCCTCTCTACAGCCTCCTTTCAGGTAGTGGTAGAGAGCGATAAGGTCTCCCCTCAGCTTCCTCTTCTCCAGGCTAAACAACCCCAGCTCCCTCAGCCGCTCCTCATCAGACCTGTTCTCCAGACCCTTCACCAGCCTCGTCGCCCTTCTCTGGACAYGCTCCAGCACCTCAATGTCCTTCTTGTAGTSAGGGGCCCAAAACTGAACACAGGATTCGAGGTGCGGCCTCACCAGTGCCGASTACAGGGGCACGATCACCTCCCTGCTCCTGCTGGCCACACTATTCCTGAYACAGGCCAGGATGCCGTTGGCCKYCTTGGCCACCTGGGCACACTGCCGGCTCATGTTCAGCCGGCCATCGACCAGCACCCCCAGGTCCTTYTCCGCCRGGCAGCTTYCCAGCCACTCTTCCCCARGSCTGTAGCGTTGCCTGGGGTTGTTGTGACCCAAGTGCAGGACCCGGCACTTGGCTTCGTTGAACCTCATACGATTGGCCTCGGCCCATCGATCCAGCCTGTCCAGATCCCTCTGCAGAGCCTTCCTACCCTCAGGCAGATCAGCACTCCCGCCCAACTTGGTGTCATCTGCAAACTTACTGAGGGTGCACTCGATCCCCTCGTCCAGATCATTGATAAAGTTGTTAAACAAGACGGGCCCCAAACCTGAGCCCTGGGGAACACCACTTGTGACTGGCTGCCAACTGGATTTAACTCCATTCACTACAACTCTCTGGGCTCGGCCGTCCAGCCAGTTTTTTACCCAGCRAGGAGTACACCCGTCCAAGCCATGAGCCGCCAGCTTCTCCAGGAGAATGCTGTGGGAGACAGTGTCAAAGGCTTTACTAAAGTTYCCGGGCTCCTTCCAGCCCTTCTGGTACCAGARTTGGCCCAGAAATGGAGAGACCAGCRTCCCCAGGGCTCATATCCTGGCTCCTCCCACCTGCAGGCTCAGGACATGATGCCAACCCCCCCTTGATGATGAGGGAAGACTCTTCTGAACAAGGGACACCAAGGGCTGCTGCTAGAGCCATCCCCACTCCGTCCCTGTCCCCAGGGCCAGCATCTCTCCTGGAGAAGATAAGGGTGGTGGCCAAAGTAGGGGGAGAGCCTAGTGCCAGCTCCCAAAGGGTGGGCACAGCTTGGGCAGCTCTTTCCCACACCTCTCAGTGATTTTTGGGAGGAAAAAGGAGCAGCACTGGGGTGCAGAGGTCCTTGGTGCTTTATTGGTGACAGCTCAAGCCCAGGTGGCCATGCAGACAGGAGCGCTGGTTCCTTGCTGGGGACAGCAGACATGGCTGTCCCCACACCAGCACAAGGACACTGTGGGACCCCAGAGCTCACCCACAGAAGAGGGGCCCTGGGGTCTTGGTTTACCCCAGGCTGGCCAGATCATCGTGTGAGCTGCTGGAGGAGGTTTCATCCCCATCACTCCCTGCTCCTCTCTCACCAGCTGCTCTAGGTGGTCCAGGGCTGGGGTGGCATGGCCACACTGAYGCTGCTCTCTGCCTCCCCTGCGGCTGCAGCACTCCCACCTTCCTCCTCCTCTCGGTCCGTCAGCAGCTCCGAGAAGCTGAGACCTTGTTGGGGCAGAGACCCGGAGGCTTGGTCCTCCTCCGGGCTGGAGCCAAGGTCTGCGAGCAGATGGACAGAGGGAACGATGAGGAGCTGGCGGAGTTCAACCTCCCTCCTCTGCTGGAGGAACACGTGTGGCAGCCGTGGGCCAGGTCCCATGGGGATCAGCTCTGGATCCCAGAGATCTGAATGACACACAGATCCCAGTCCTGCAGAGCAGGATGCCCCTGTTCTAAGGCTGCATCAGAGATGGCCCCTTGGGGATGAGGATGGAGAGGACTTTGGGGCACTGAAGCTGGCCCAGAGCAGAAATGCCACAGTGGGGACATGCCCGGGTGTTTGGTGGCACCAGAACAGTTGGAGCAAAGGTGGGGGAAGCTGCTCAGGAGCAGGAGCTGGGGGTGACAAAGCAGAGAGAAGTGGGTTTGTGGGGTGCGTTGGGGATGATGGTTCAGGGGCCATCACCTTCCTCGTCCTGAGCCTCTGACGCTTTCCTCTCCGGGCTCTGGGACAGCAGGGTCAACCTGTTGAGGGCCAGCAGAGCTTTGCCTGTTTTCTGGAAAGAAGAGAAGGAGCACTGAGCCCCACCAGAGCCATCCCCCTGCCCACCTCCTCATCATCCCCCCAGGTACCTGCCACTTCCGACGAGTCAGGAACTGCTTGATCCTCTCCTTTGACAGCGCCTTGGTGCTGCTGGGCTGGGGCTGCTGCAGCCAGGGGTGCAGCAGAGCCCCCGCGCTGGACAGCCGGCGGCTGGGGGCAGACGGGGTGGTCATGGGGGGGCTACTCCACCATCAGACCCTCAGCTGCTGGCATGGCCCCATGGAGCATTCCCTCCATTGACCGCATTCAGTGCTTTCCCCTGCCCATCCCCTTGGCACCCCAAAACYCAGCCCAGCTCTAGCTCCGCACCCCACAGCCACCCCCAGGTCCTACCGTGGGTCCTTCTGCAGCAGTTGGCTGATTAAGTCCTTGGCTTGCTGGGAGATCTCCGAAAAGGTCTCCTCCTCGAAGTCCCACCGGGCAGCTGTGATGTTGCTCAGCGTCTCCATGTCATTGTCCCCCTGGAAGGGGGACTCCCCGCTTAGCCTGGGGAGGTGACACAAGGAAATCAGTGACAGCTCAACCCCCTCCAGCCTGACCTGCTGTTCCCAGGAGGCCACTCACAGGATGTAGCAGATAACACCAACGCTCCACATGTCCGTGTAGAAGCCCACGGGCTCAAAGGCGACCACTTCTGGAGCCATGAACTCAGGGGTGCCATGCAGCACCTTCACAGRGGTGTCTGGAGCTGCGGAGAAGATGGAGACCATGGGGCAGGTGTCCAGCTGGGATCTCCCTGGGGCAGCCTGGCTGCACCCCCAGTGTGTGCTGGGTGGATGAACCCCTGCATCCAGGTGGAGCTGTCCCCCTCCAGGACCCATCGCAGGTCTTTGTGATCTAGAGCATCTCTGGGTGCCGGGCACCCAAAGGCCCAGGGGTCTTGGGGGTCCCCACCTCAGAGGCAGGGCTGGAGACATGCAGTTTCCCCAAAGCATTTTACGGTCACCAGGAAGGGCCCTGATYTGGTGCCACAGGGCTGTCCATCCCAAAGGCATGGGCAGGAGGTTGCCAAGCTCCTTGCTGACATGCCCAGACAGATCGTGTCCCTGTGACGGTGACAGTCCTTGCCCTGGTCCCCCAGGACCCCCATCCGCCCCCCAGGACCCCCATCCGCACTCACCCAGCTTCCGCGCCAAGCCGAAGTCAATGATCTTGAGCCAGTGGCTGTCGGGGCTGACACAGACGATGTTCTCAGGTTTGAGGTCAAGGTGGACAATGGCCTGGCCATGCATGAACTGCAGCCCCTCCAGGATCTGCCGCATGTACTGGGCACTGCTGGGTTCCGTGTGCTCGAAGTCATCGTCCACGATGCGCTCAAAGAGCTCCCCGCCTGCCACGCTGGGGGAGGACAAAGTGCTGGGGACCTCGCTGGGATCTACCAGCCCCACCGAGGAGAAGCCCCACCRGGGAACCCAGACTCAGCGCTCTGGGAGGATCTCACCACCCATATCTCCAGGATCTGCAGGTTCCCCATCCACCCTAYGCCCCATGCCAGCACACCACGGTGCAGGGACCCCTCCCCACCTTCAATTCTCTTCCTTGCAGGGTCCAGCACTGTCACCACAACCCCCAAACTTGACTCTGCCCCCCACACACACACACTCACTACTCCATCACCATCACCAGCTCGTTGGGGCCCTGGAAGGCGGCGAGGCACTGCACAAGGCGCGGGTGATGCAGCAGGTTCATGAGCTCCACCTCGGCCTGAGCCGCCTGCTTCTCTTTAGCCGTCCGTGTCCGGAAATATTTCCCAGCCCGGATTTTGCCGGTAGCTTTTTCCTGCAGCCGGTACACCATGCCAAATTTTCCCCTGGGACAGAGCAAGGATGAGGGATGGAGGAGCCATCACCMCCACCCTGCATCCCACCCATGGCTGTGCATGGACAGCCATGGACCATCCCCAAGCAGCAGGGACGTGGGACCCCCCCCACTTACTCTCCCAGCTTCTCCAGCTGCGTGTACACGTCCAAAACCTTCTCCTGGCTGTTGATGACCACATGGCAATATTCAAAGGTCTCCTCGCCTCCTGGCAGGGATGGAGCATCTGTGCATGGATCCCTCATGCTTTGGGGACCAGCTGCCTGCGTTTCCCCTACAGTGCTTATTTCTGTGCCCCCCCCCCCATCTCCATCCAGGTCCGACCGCCCTCCCCACGCGGYGCGGATGGGCCCGGGGGGGCATGGGAACAGGGGCTGCTCTACAGGAGCTCCTGGAGCAGCCCAGCACCCTGCAAATCAGGGGTTGGGGAAAAGGTGCTTTTAGGATCAAAAATCCAAGCAAAATGGGGCCATGAAACAGGGTGAGATGGAGACTGGTGCTGATGTGGGGGGGTCACACCAGCGCTAGGATCCCTGTGCAAATCCTGCACCTCCCCCGGGACAGACSGAGGGTTCAGCCATACCTTCTGCCTGGGACATGGTGGTGCCRCCAGCTCCTCGCTGGGTGCCGGCGCAGTCAGGACGGGTGCTGGATGCGGCCTCGAGGCTCCCGGCAGCCCTGTGCTGGGGCGGGGGTGCTCAGGCAGGCGATGCCCACGTGTCCACTCCGGCTGTTCCCCGGAGCCCTGCACCTTCTCCCTGCCACAGGAGACCACCAGCATCCCTCCACCTCCACCCAACCTCCTCATCCTACCCAAGAGTTGACATCTTRATGGATCCAAAGAGACCCAGCAAGGGGCCAAACTCGATTTTAAAGCAAGGTCYCTTCTCCTCAGATGGGGACAACCTCTTTCCAGCAGCAACTTAGGCTCAAAGCCACCGGTTTTCTCATGCCCCGTCTTGCATCAGCCAGGAAATCCCCAGGAAAAGCCACATTTCTAGGGCAAAGGACCTGTTTCCTTACACACGTTCCCTCCCCTCTCCATCCACACGAAGGTTGGGAGGACAGGGCGTTGACACCCAAGGGTGCTGGGTGGCAGCACCCAAACCCCAAGCCAAAAGCCACAGCACTGACCTGTCACCGTCCAGTCCTGTCCTGTCCCAGGCCACCAGCAGGTCCCTGAACCCTCCCAGTCACTGTGCAGTCACCAGGGAGCTGGAGGGGGAAGGAAGGGGCRATGCTGGGGGGTCAAGGACCGCTGGGACCACACATATGGGGATGTCTTGGGGCTGTCTCCGGGCACAGCCAGGAGCATCCCTCCCACTCCAGTGCTGGGA
This sequence comes from Oceanodroma leucorhoa, assembly GCA_030449065.1. Taxonomy (NCBI): domain Eukaryota; kingdom Metazoa; phylum Chordata; class Aves; order Procellariiformes; genus Oceanodroma; species Oceanodroma leucorhoa. The sequence goes on from JASVER010000116.1 coordinate 2,343,377, forward strand.
ACAGCCCCGTCTCTCCCCTCCCTTTCCTTCCCAGTGGAACGTTTCCGGACTTGGGGGATAAACAACCACCAGCATCATTGCTGAGCCCTCCCCAAACCACGTCCCAAACCCCCAACACCTCATTTAGCACCGTGCAGGGTCATGGGTCTGCAGTGCAGGGGTCTTGGCTGGAGAAATCCCGAGGGGGGGCCCGCAGAGACCTGACACACCTCATTACACAGCAGAGAGCTCAGTCCTCCCRGCACATATCCAGAGCTTGGAGCCTCTCGGGAGCTAAATCTACCYGCAGCCCAACCTCAGGCATATCTCCACCTCCTTCCCCACCCATGGGTGGGTTCCCGCAGAGGGGCTGAGCACCCACACCTGCTCCCCTGTTCCCAGCTCCACCTGCAGCCCATCTCCCGTCAGAGCCATCACTCTCCCCAAAACCCATCCCGGGTTTTGGGCTTCACCAGGTGAGCTCGGCTCCAGGTTCAGGGAAGCCGGGATGAAGGGGAATGGGGTGTTGCAAAACTCCTCCAGGCCTCCGAGCCCGGTGGTTTGGAGGAAAAATGGTGGTTTCCAGCCTTTCTCCCCCAAAAGCGGGACTGCGCAGTCGCTCTGGCACCCGGTGCGCTGTCGTGCCTCAGTTTCCCCTGCTTTAAAACGGGAATAACACTGTGATTTCCTCCCAGAACTGACTCCAAACCCGGGGATGGGGCAGCAGCACTGCGGGGGGACCCATCCTCCCTGGGGAGCCCCGTGTCGCAGCATGCCTCCGAGCAGGGGGGATGCCACCCTGGTGTTACCTGCTGTCCGAAGCCAGGTCTCGTGGGCGATTTCGGGCTCTGCCAGMGCCGGCAGACGCGTCACCGCCGCTGCTCCCGCGCTCGGCACAAAGTCCACGGCCGCTGACAGGGTGTCGGGGACAAGTGTCCCCAGCGGCAGGGCGGTGGCAGGGCCACCATGACCTCGCTGCTCGCCCGTCACCGTGACCTTGCCCCCGGCGGGACAGAGCCGTGGGATGGGAGTGCCGTGGCTGGGGAGGTCCCCACCAGCACCCCACGGGCGAGGGATGCGGCGGGYGCTCCCGGCTCGGCGATGCCGTCAGCACGCTCGGCTCGACCCCGCTGGGATATCGACTGCCGTGGCYGGGCACGCCAGGGACAGGAGGAGGACACGGGGATGGCCTGGCTGGGGACAGGCAGCGGGGTGATGATGGAGTAGGGCTGGCCGCATCCTGCCCGCCCCTGCCTGCCTGGCGAGGGGTGATGGAGGCCAGGCCCGGCTGATGTCCGGCTCCCCCAGCCATGGCTCCTGACCCCGCGTGGCTCCGGGCCGCCCTTCGGGGCAGGCTGCGGCCGTGCGGGTGGTGCTGGGCTGCTCCCAGCACAGGGAGAGGCAGGATAGGGCCCAGGCGTGCGAGGGATCCCAGCAGCCACTTGATGTCAGTGTTGGCCTGACGCTCGTCCCRGTGACGAGCAGCAAAAATGAGCAGAAAAAGGCCAGGAGGGGAAAAAAGCTTTGGGGTCTGGGGGGATCTGGGGGTGGGMGGAAGCACCCGCTGTCCCTGCAAGGATGCGCTGGGATCCAGCGCTTGGCTGGTGGGCGAATCCCTCGGGAGCYGCTTCCATCCCCATCCCACCCCTCCAGGAGCAGCCGGGATGGAGAGTCACGTCCTTGGGACAACCCCATGGCAGCAGCCCGGAGTCCCTGGGGATGCCATGGGGCACCCGGGTGACCCCGTATGGGGACAGGCCACCGCCCTGGGCACTATCTGAACCCGACTTCTTGCCGCCAGCAAACACAGATATGTTTTTTTCCAGGCATCCGATGAGGATAATGAAGGGCTCAAGGCCCTTGGGGGGGCAGATGGGGGGACACAGGGGACATGGGGGACACAGAAGACATGGGGGACTCAGGGGACATGGGGGATACAGGGGACATGGGGGGACACAAGAGACACAGGGACACCGGGGGTGAGGGCACACAAGGGCCTGGGAGGGTCCAGGGACACCTGGGGGACACAGAGGCACACGGAGGGACACGGGGGGCGGGGGGGCACACAGGGCACCTGGGGCAAACACAGGAGAGCTGATGGGAACCCAGGGACTCGTGGGGACACCCAGGGGACATGGGGGCCCCAGGGGACACAGGGACATGTGGGGGCTTGGGGGACACGGGGGCCCCAGGTGACACGGGGACCCCCAAGAGACTTGGGGACACGCTGGGACACGCGTGGGCCCCCGCAGGACACGCCCGGGCACCGGCTGCGCTGCTTGTGGGCGGGGCCGGCTGTGCGCTGTGGGCGGGGCTAAGAGTGAGGGCGGGGCACTTGCGAGAGGGGCGTCCGGAGTTGGGGCGGGGCCAGGCCGTTGYGCAACGCAGTGGGCGGGGACAGAGCCGTGTGCGCCGCGGTGGGAGGGGCCATGCCCGGCAGTGGGCGGGGCCAGGCGGTGGCACACGTGGCCGGCTCTGGCGCCCCGCTGCGCTCGGGGCGGGTGGGAGCAGCGTTGGACTGGGAGCGCTGGGAGACGGGGAGATGGGTGCTGGGAGCGCTGGGATGCTGGGAACTGGGGTGAGGAGTGATGGATGCTGAGTGCTGGGAGATGGGGAGCTGGGATATGGATGCTGGGAGCTAGGTGCTGGGCACGGRGAGCTGGGATGCTGGGTGCTCAGGTGCGGGAGAGATGGGTGCTGGGCACTGGGATGAGAGCTGGGATGATGGGTGCTGGAGAGCTGGGTGTTGGGCACTGGGGTGCTGGGAGCTGGGACCTGAGGTTCTAGGACCTGGGATGCTGGGGAGCTGGGTCCTGGGTGCTGGCAGCTGGGCGTTGGGTGCTGGGCACTGGGTGGCCGTGGCCGTGGGAAGTGGGTGAGAAAGGGGTGCTGGGGGATGGGTCACATCAGGTTCGGCCTGAGGAGAGAAATGGAGGAAAGCAAAGCRCACAAGGTGACAGCAGGGTTACAGCTGGGCTTCTGGGTGCCCTGGGGACAGCACCAGGGGATGTGAGGGCACCCGAGGGCACCCACCAGCAGCGGGCGGGCAGGGTGTGCAGGCTGTCCCCGGGGCAGGGCTGTGTGTCCCAGCCACGCCACCGRCTCCCCAGCCGTGGCACTGCCCGCGGCACCCATTTGCCTGCACCGATGCCGGGAGAGGCACGTTTGGGAGCTGGGGCTGGGCTTGGGGCTGGGKCTGGGGTTGCGAGGGCTGTTTGGTCACCAGCGTTGGGCTCCCTTCGCTCCACCTCTGCCCCAGCTGCTAAAGGTTTTGCTCAAGCTCAGGCTGGTCCCAACAAGCCGCTCCCTGCTCCATCCAGCCCAGCAGCTGCCCTGCTTCATCCAGGGCAGCGCTATCCCAAGGCTACAGCGTGATAACCCCCCCTCCGACCGTAATTCCAGACTCAAAACTGCTCTGGAAGGAGACACCTCCTTATGTCACCGGTTTAAATCCAGCCCCAGGCACTTCTTCCCTCTGCAAAACCTGCCCAGAGGCTGGGGGCAAACCCAGACGGGTCTGCCAACCCGCGGGAGGCCAGTTCTGCAAGATCAGGGTTGTAAAATGACATCTGATGTCCCCAAAATATTCCTGAGAGGTGTGGAAAGGGCTGTGGCACCCAGGCTTTTGGGGACGAAGGGCAGGAGGACCCATGGGTGGCAGACGGGGCGATGGCTGTGCCCAGACCCAGCAGGTCACGCTCAGCCAGACACCCCGGGGTGTGGAGAAGGGTAAAACACGGCTGGAAAACACCCAAATACATGGGGAAAAAAAAATCAATCTGGGGCTATAAAACATAAAAACCTCTGGCACCAGCAGCTCGGGGATCAGCCTGTCCCTGCGCGGGGTCGGCTGCCAAATCCTCCAGCTCCTCCGTGCAGCCTTGAACCCCCAGCACCGCCGGGACCTTGAGCCCAGCCTGTTCCTCCGGCCCCGGGAAAGCGAAGCGGGACAGGACTGCYGGCGCTTCCATGGCGCACGGAGCACCCCGGGGAAACGGGATTGCCTCCAGATCCCTACAGCAGCCCCGTGGGCTACCAGGGCCAAAAAATAATCACAGGTGGTGACCTCGCCATTGCTCCCGCTGGTAAATGTGTGGTGTTTAAGTGAGCGAGGGGCCGGAGCTGGGCGCTGGCTGACTCGGCACACGTGTGCGTGTGCGGCTCAGCTGTGCCGGGACGGCTACGGGCCGAAAGATAAGTTGAGGGCTGCGGGAGGTGTGGGTTATCAGCACGCCAGGCTGTTCCCCTGCTCCTGCAAACCCCTCTGTGCCTCCGCTTTGCGCTCTGCGTCGGGCAGCAGCAGGCAAAGGAAGGGCAGGAGCAGGCGGGGGGGGTCCCATGAGACAGACAGCCGTGACCGAGGGGGCTCTTGTCAGGCTCCGACCCTCTGAAGGCACAAAAACCCGTGAAATGGGACGCGCAGGGAGTCAAACCCCACCTGCACTAGCCAGGGACTGGCGTGTCTGGTTGCCAATGCCGTAGCTACCAAACTCCTGCTCCCCACACAGAAAACTTCCCAAAAAAGGGGGGGTCCTCTGGCTTATAGGGGTGGGCTGGCACAGGAAGCACACCCGACCGCTCACCATGAGTTCGGGGTGTGCTGAGGGGGTGCGAGGAGCAACGACCGTGTCCGGGGAGCTCCCCGTGGAGCGTGGCTCTGCCTCCCTCCTGTCCCCCCGTGAAGATCCCAGCATCTCCCAGACAGGGAGGGGACAGGGAGGAGGCGAGGGGCTGCGCCAGGGCCCCTCCTGCTCCCTGGCACCGTGTCAGCCACTGCCAYTGCCGCTGCCGCTGCAGAGCGGGGCAAGCCCGGGCCTCTCGCTGGCTGCCGGCCCTGCCTGCACCTCCCGGCACGGCCCGGCACTGCCTCCCCGGCACGGTGCCCGTCGGGGACGGGGAGGGTCCCAGAGGGGCTGGGGGCACCCGGTCCCACGCCAGTGGTGACACTGGGGAGCTCCCTCCTCGGGATATGGCACCAACGTCACCAGCCTTGTTCACAGCCCCCCTGGGTCTCTGCAAAGGGGTTTTCTGCCCCCCACTGTGCCCCGAATCTATAGCAGGGTCATACTGGGACAGACASAGGGGGAGAGGTGGGTCTGTCCCCCTCCTCCCTGCCCAAATCCCAAGATTTGGCCCATTTTACACCTCCCTGTCCCCTTTTCCTTTCACGAACAGCCAGGCCATTTCCAACACCAACCCTCCAGACGGAAAACGTTCAGCACAATTAACCCCCACCCACTAAAATCATAAACAACATGGGAGGGTGTGTGTGATTTTGGGGTTTGCCAGCCCAGAAAAAAACCTCTTTGCCTTTTTGATTCAAAAAGCTTCAAGTGGCTGCGCAGGCTGATTCCCTGCATTATTCTTCCCAAAATCACACAGGGACGCGGCCTGGGCCCAGCCTGCCCCACGCTTCCCTCTGAGAAAGGAAAGTCCAAGACATCTGCCTTCGTATGGAGAGCCTTATCTTTTGCCTTTATGCAAAATTTATTGCTTATTTTTGCCTTTTATGTGTCCTGATCCTTAAAATACACATTATTCCCTTACATAGTTGCATACTGAAAACCCCATCCGTAACACCCACAGCACAGCCAGCGAGGCTGCTTGCAAGGAGCATTTCCAGTGCCAGTGGCAAGAATGGAAGCTTTGGGAAAAATCCGAGGGAGACGCTTGGAAAAGCTCCTCATCGACTTTGCTCTTTGGGTCGCTCCTCTCCTTGAGATCCAAGATGGAGCCTAGGCTCACCCTGGGAGGAGGAGACCGAGCTGGAACTGGGCAGAGAGGTAATTTGGGGTGAGAACCACCACCTCCTCCAGCTCTCACTGCGCCAGCCGAAGGGGCCGCGTTCCCCACGGGGAGATGTGTCTGCTAATTGTGATCCCTGTCTGCTAATTGTGATCCCTGTCTGCTAATTGTGATCCGCGTCTGCTAATTGCCATCCGGGAACGGTTCTGAAGGAGGAGAGAGGCATTAAAGAGTTAAGCGCCAGACGGTTGAAGCAGAAGGCCGGGCCTAGAGCCGGGCACCCTCCCTTCGAGCTGGGCCCCTCCTTCGAGCCGGGCATCCCTCTTTGGAGCTGGGGTCCCCCCTGCGAGCCGGGCACCCCTCTTCGGAGCCGGGCACCCCTCTTCGGAGCCGCCCCCCCACCCCCCGCGCACGCCGCTTGAGCGAGGCCTCGGCCCCCTGTGCCACCGCCAGGCCGGGCCGGGCAGCACCCGGGGCCGGATTTCAGTGTCTCTATCCCGGCCAAAAACCTCCTCCCCGGAGCCCAACGGGCCCTSGCCGCCCAACCGAAGCGCTTCCCCCGCCGAGGGGCTCAGGGGAGCCCGGGGAGGGCCCGCAGCACCCGGCCCCTTCAAGGCCCCCGGTCGCATCAGGGCCGGCGGGAGCGCGCCCGGCCGCGGCGGAGGCCTCGGCTCCGGGTCCCCCCGCCCCGCGGCGGCAGCGGGGCCGGGAGCGCTCGGTAGTGCAGGCCCGCCAGCCCCCCTCCGCTCCCGGGAGGCCCCGCCCCGCCCGTCGCCATGGCAACGCGCCGCGCCCGGATGCGGCGCTCCCCGCTCGGCATCACGGGACAGCGAGTCTGCGGCCCCCCTGGCCCGCCGCCCTTCCGCCGCGGGGGACTACAACCCCCATAAGCCCCCGCGGCGGAGGCACGCCCCTCCTCTTCCTTGCGACTCTCGTTTCCATTGGCTCCGCCAAGCCGTCGAGCAGACGCACGGAGGCGCCTGATTGGCGGAAGGGCGGCAGGGTCGAGGCGCCGGCTATGGCGGCCGAGCGGGCGGTGGGGGAGCGGCGGCCGCCATTTTGTGTGTGTGGAGGCCGGCTCCGGGCCTCACTGCCCGCCGCGGAGCCGGGGGTGCGCGGCGCGGCGAGGCCGGTGAGCGGCCGGGGACCGGCGGGGGGGCTCCTCGGCGGCGCCGAGCCGGGAGCGCGGGGCGGCCCGGCCGGGCCTCCCTTCCCCGGGAGCGGAGCGCGGGTCTCCCCGCCGGCCCTSAGGTGGGCGGCGGCGCCGCGCCCGCCACTGGCCGCTCCCCCTGTCAGGGCTCCGGGGACGGGGGGAGCCCTGTCCCTGCCGGGAGCGCCTCGTCTGGAGCCGGGGGAGGCSCGGAGCGGCGCCGCGGCCTCCTCCCGGGGTCCGAGTGCGCGGTGGGGCGGGGGGAGGCCGGGCCCGGCCCTCCCCGCCTCGGGCTCCGCGGGTTTTCATGTCGTGGCTCCGCTCGCAAGCGATGCCTCGGCTCCGGCCTCAYCTGTAATGCTGGGGGCTGGGGGGTAGCATTTTTCTAGCAAAACCCGCGTTACACAGTATTTGTTGGCTCGACAGCAGCAGCCCGAGCTCCCTGCAGGGCTGGTTTCCGACTGACCCCCGGTAGGAGCAAAGTGGGGAGGAACAGCGCAGGTTTATATTGAAAGTGAAATTTGGTTTGGAAAACACGTTTCCTGGAAGGGTGAAAGCTGCTCGTTGTGTGCTGTGCCATCGCATAACACCCTTTTAATACACTGCGTCGGGGAAAAAAATAATCCCTCGAATTTAATCCTTTGTTCCACACATTTCAGCCAAACCACAGCCGGATTCCTGGAGGGGGTTCTCCCTGGCCGGATCCAGTGGATCGCAGTTAATATGGCCTCCCCTCGCCTGCTGCCGTCTACCGAGGCAGCAATTACYGCTGTGGCGCTTGGAGAGACAAAAACAAAAGCGTTTGCCTGTTGCCGGGGCCGAAGGGGTAACTTTTCAAGCTGATAATAAACTGGAGTGAACCTTGTCTTTGAGTTATAAATGCCACTCCTCTGGCTGGTGGGAACAAGGGCTGTGGAAATAACCGAGTGGGGTTTTTTCCCTGTGCAAAGTCGAAAAAAAAAGCCTGTTTTTTTTTTAGAAAAGAAMAWTTTTTTTTCTTTTTTAAAAAGTCAGTGCTGGGGAGTTTTTGAGCTGACAGCCTCTGTGCTCGGTTCCCCGATGAGTGGAGAGGCTTGGGGCAGCCGGTGAGCCTGGGTTGAGTTCCCGGTTGCGTTACAGGCTGAGTTTCTTTCAGTGAGTGACTCGGCCACGTTTTGTTCCTTCTGCGAGAGGCAGATAATGCCGGCTCATCCCCTGGTATTAATGAGACTTGGTTTAGATGTAAAACAGTGAGATTTTTGGAGGCTTCTGGTTTAAGTGCAGCTTGCGCTGTCAAATGTGGGCTCTTCCATTTAAAAACCGGATTATTTTACATTTATGCACTTGGTGTTCTTTTTCTGAAGAAGATGCTTTGTTGTTATGACTCTGCTGACAATTTTTGACTCCCACGTTGCTTTATTAGGTCCTGAACTCCGAAGCTTCGTATTTTTATAAATTGCTGCATTATAAAAGCTGGGAGGTTTATCGTGTATGCGCACGACAGCTGAAGATCTAATTTCAAGTTGATTTTGCCAAACTAATCRGGGTTACGCTCAGTTCAAGCCGTATGCCTTGCACCTTCCCGGGTTGTTGGAGGGTTTTTTGTAGGGTGGGAGCAGGAAGGGAGCGAACACAAAGGGCCTGATCCTAACAGCCAGGGTTTGATATGTTACAGATGGACCAAAAGCCGCCAGCTTTTCGGCGATGGCCTCATCGGCGAGCGCTGTAAAACCGTGTGCGGGGCTCACCGTGCCGCAGATTCTCCTTTTTAACGAAATGCTGCTTACTTTGCGACACAAGAGAATCACCAGGATATCCCGAACAGCTGTGTAAGTATATCCTCAGAACGTAAAGCTAATAAAATTAAATGCAATTAGTGTAAGTTAAGTCGTAGGCAGGACAACAGCGTTATTGCCAGCACTGTGTCCCTGCTTTATAAAACCTGGAACATCAAACAGCTGGTTTTAACGGACTTCAGGACTTAACTGCCGTTCCGGTGAGTACCAGCAACCCGCTCCTTGGAACATCTTCAGCCGGTGAGGGAAGGCAAGCTGCGCGTTCCCTTCAGCCGGCGTTAAGGGGCAGGATTCGGGTTTCACTTCACACCAAGGTTGCGGCATTAACGGGCTGTTAAGATGGACTACTTCCCTTTTTTTATTTTCTTGCAGCCAGCAGCATTTTCAGGGAACTGCTCTGTCCTTACGCCACTTTGCCCTGCGTGGAAGAAGAATGGCTGTRACTGCAGGTGGGATATTTTAGTCCCCTTTTCTTTTGCGTTAGTGCAATAATTTCTACCTCTTCCCAGGACAGAAACACAATCCTTTCCTCAGCAAGCGGGAAACCCTTGCGAGGGGAGGAACTGTGAAAGCCCTTTAGCCAAGAGGGTCCCTCTATGCCCCGTCTTTCGGAGGCTGCTTGCCGCAAAGCTGGTGTCGGCGTTGTCCTCCCGCAGCCGGCGGAGCGGTGGCAAGCYTCTTCCTACCGCTCGGCCCCGCGGTCGGGACGGGCAGGAGCTCCGACAGGCAGATTCCTGCCGCCACGGGCTCCGTGCCGAGGCGCAGTCCGTTCGGGGAGATCGGAGGGGTGCTGCCGTGCCAGCGGCGTTCCTGGGCTCACCGGAGGAGCCGGAATAAAGGCCAGTTGGCTCAAACAACCCGGGAAAGACCAAAGTGGTGGTAGGGAGAGGAGGGATGTGCTTCAAAGGTTTGGCAGGCGCGGCTGCCTTGCCCTCCAGGGAGGTACTTGCCCTCAACTAGTTAAGACACCGCGCTGCCTTCTCGTCAGGAGGGACTAATTGCTGCCTTTTGATACCACATCACAGCCAGCGCTGCGGCACCTTTATCTCTGGCGATCTCTAAGGTTTTATTTGTTCCTCTCAAACAGTTGAGCTGCAGTCGAGCTCATCTCTTCTGGACCGGCCCCGAGCCCGGCTCCGAGCAAGGCTCGCAGGGAGGCTCGGGCGGGCGAGCTCTCCCCTCGGCCGGGGAGGCGAAGCGCGGCCGCGCTCCCTGTCCGTTACCGATCCACGCGGAGGTTTCAAAGGTCCCCGAATGCCGTCAGTCCCTGTCTGCCAGGAGGTTTGGACGTGGGAGCGGGAATGAGCCTTTGCAAGGAGACGTGCTTTTCTTAAACACCTCCTGGAGTGGGGATCGGGGGTGACCTGGTTTGTATGGAYTCATCATTAAAACAGAGAAGAGGATAAAGTAGGAAGACTTGGTGGAGTCAAAGCAGGTTGGGGAGTTGATYGTTACGGTACTTTTAGTTTTGTGGGGYTTTTTTAAGTTCTACTTGTTAAAGCATTTGCAGAGAAATCAAATTATTTATCCCTAGGAGTTAAATGTAACAAGTTTAGGGTAAGTAGATGGAGGGCAAACCCTGCGGGTGCGCTAAACCTGGTAACAGCCATCGCTCTGCAACAGCCATTGGGCTACATTTGACTAATAATATTTCCTGATACCAAGTTTTTCACATTAAGCAGGTGCTGAGCGCTACGTTTCACGGTACTCGTGAAGTGCAGCACCCACCGCCGGAGTCAGTGCCATTGGACACGCGCCTGCGGTTGTCCTGCCCCAGAAGAAAACGAAAATCACGGGCAGCACAGATACGGAGAGGGAATCGCTTGTTTGGGCACAGGAATCGCGGGAAGGAAGCGCCCGGGATGAACGAGGAGGACTCGGGGTTCAGCGCCGCTCTTCCCAGCCAGCGAGAGCCTGATTAACTCGTTGCCTCTCGCCGTGCCTTGCCGCCGGCCTGGCTCGGGGCGGCGCGGCGGTGCCTCCCTCCGCAGCCGCACCGGGCGCTGGCTCTGCCGAATGATGTCATGGCAGAGGGGAAGGGAGCGCGGGCGGCTACCGGGCTCTTGAGCAAGTAGCCCTCGAATAGTTTCCTTTTTCCCTCCCCATCGATGCCAGCGTACAGCCCGGAGCAGATTGTTTGTTGCCAGGCTCGTGTTAAAAATCTGGTGTGATCCTTAAAGCCGAGTCCCTCGGCTGCAGCTGCTTTAAACCCCCCAGTTCCATCCAGCCCCCCTGCGCTGCCCACCCTGAGCAGAGCAGCGCCGGGGACACCTTTGTCTCCTCCTCCCCTAGAGCTCAACCCCTCTTTTTTTTTTTTTATAAAAGGCTGTTTTTCTGTGCTGTAGCGTGGGGGGGGGGGGGTTACCCSAGCTGATCCCCTGGYTCCCCAGGTACCAGTTTCATTAACACACACTCCCAATTTTGAGCCYGATGTCCCTCGAGTAACGCCACAGCACAAACCGGAGCAGACTCAGGCCCCTCYAATACTTTACCCTTTAATTTACCTGTTTTCCCCCCAAAAGGCTCCACAGGCCACGCAGCTTCTGGTTTTTTCTTCTTCCCCTCTCAGGTATGGCAGCAGGGAAACGAAAGGTTCAGCCGTTGCGTTCGCCTTCTGCCGATCCCTCCTCGTCAGCCATTTCAGAGGCCAAGTGCTGACTACCAAAACTTCTCCCTGGGCTGCTCCAAAACTTTAAGGTTTTCCCTCACTTGTAGCTCAAATTACATTTTTAGGCAGTTTTTGCCCTGATTTCAGCAACCTGACCTGGGTCCCTACCGACCTGGGAGGAAACAGAGTTAAGTTTAACTGAGCCTTTAGGCAAACAAATGTACTTTAGCTTATTAAAGCATCAGGAGGTGTAAGCAGTGTCCATCATCCACACGGTATTAAGAGCTGTTACCCCTCTTCCAGGTATTTTTAACTATTTCAACTCATTGAGCAGGATTAGCCCTGAAAATAAGTGTGGGGGGGAAATAACAAAAAGGGCTAAGTCAGAAATTACATCTAATTTTAATCAGACAACACCACAGACCAGTTATAACAGCATGAAAATAATTCAAAATGTATTCCACTCTGGAATGTCATTCTGAATATTTTCTAGAAATCACACTGAAACCGTTACAGTTACAAGTAATTAAATTTATTAGACCTCTATACTTTTTTTATAGTCAGTTTTGGCCAATTTACAGCTTTTCCGGGGATTTTTTTTTTTTTTTTKGKTT